>JARHVA010001448.1:2932500-2940000 GCA_037957365.1 Torreya grandis | reverse complement strand
GGAATAGATGCATCTAAAATAGAAACTACATGCTATAACTAGAAATGTCTAATTGGGTATGTCAGCTCCATGGCCACTCAATAAATTAGGAAACTCTAGGGCACTCAGTAATACCAACCACTGTAGATAGAATAAGGCATAAAATTAGTTTTTAATTTGGAATATGATGTCATATGTATATAGTGCAGAGAATGACATGGAATTTTCCATTCCATCTGATCAATCGGTATGTAAATGAGCATATGGAATCAATGTGCAATGCACATGGCCCAAAATCTTATGTCCAAACATATGATATTTGGACTGAATTGTCATCTATTTCTAAGTATATTAATCAAAATTAAGAATTCTCATGCTGCACATGATGCCCATGATTTGAGGAAATTTGTATGAATCTGAGCTAAGCTAGTATGAATTTGAGTTAAACTAGTATGAATCTAAGCAAGACTAATAGATATGTAATTGAATATGTAAAAACTATATTTTACTTGATGTAATTTTCTATCTTATCCAAGTTTTTATAAATATAAGGATACTAGAGAGTAATGCCATATTTTAGATAGTATCACCATGTGGCACTGGTCCATTTGGGCACTAGTGTACATTGGTGTTGTCTTATGTGAAACTTTACTTCTTTATGGGCCACTTTTTTCACACTATGTTTACTTGAGTCTGAATTTATATAACTTAGCCTTTGTAATGGAAAGTGTACTATGAGTGCAATATATGACCCTAATTTGTATGATAAACCCATGTGAATACCCATTATTTTTAGGATATTTTTAGAACATATGCAAGAAATGTCCTCAAAATAAAAAGATCTTCAATTTTTTTTTCTATCTAGAGCATATATGATAACTACATAATAATACAATATAACATGCAACATACCATTGAAATATAATACAATATAAGCATAGTTTTGTAATGTGTGATATCTGTCATGTCTACCATTCACAAGGGTGTCGAGATAAATGTAACCATGTATGTAATAGCAAAAATGAGTAATAATGGAGTAGCTACTTATGGGGATGGGGCACGTTGTCAATCACAACACCCAAGTAAGAAGTGAAGTACATGAGATCCCTTATGGCATAAAAAATTGGTGTGTAAAATAAGCATATACAAGTGTCATAAACATGACATGTACAAGAAAAGCATACACGCAAAACACAAAAGGATACAATGTAAACTAAGGGGACAAAATACAAGGGACATGGGAACATGTCACTAAATATGAGAAAATAAGATAAATAAGTACATGTTCAAATGTCCAAATATACATGTAATAATTAAGTTAGCCTAGATCCACATAGAACGACATGTTTAAATCTTCACGTACACAATCAATAAGGCATGCACAAGGACACGGGAACATGTCCAAATAATACACACTGTGAATAGAAGTGGTATAGAGCCATAAAGTAATGACATATTCAAATGCCCTTGAATAGAAGAAGCATATAAATACAATCAATTCTAAAATAGAAAAACTAGAAGTGAAATTATGCATGGATATGTCATACAAATATGTGTAAGATACAAGAGGTACATATATTGAGTCTAATGTAGAAATAACTAATAAAATTTTTGAGTTATATTAGCATGACTAATATTAAGATATAATAATGCTAAATATGGGATATAGAGTATATAAAGATATAACCTTGCAATCAAAATTGTGTGTAGGATGCCCCAAAGTGGGTGAATATGTCAAATGAATAATCCATGTATCGACGTATAATTCCCCCTAGTGGGTAGATAATAGAAAAAATTTATTGGTGTACTAGATCTGAGCCCTATGACAATCTTTAAGAACTTGAATAGAACAAGTGAACCATATATATATGACAAAATTGACTATACTAATATAACTATCATATGTAGTGTTTTGAAAAGGTAATAAATATAAACATAACAATATATACACTCTATAATTTTGTATTTTTAAGGAAATTTTTGAATCTTTTTATGTTCTTGACATATTGTAGAGTTTGTTTTATTTTCTAGATATAAGTTATGTACAAGTAACACAAAAATAAACTATGTATGAGTACGAAATAAGTAAAGTATTTACAAGTAACAAGGAATAATACTAATTGATGATTTTCATGGGAGACTCACTATCATTGTGGCATGTGTGAAAAATAAGAATGGAAATCTCTTGTGGAGTGTGAATACTATGCTAGAGTTGAATGGTGTTGCAGTAAGAATCTATGTATTATTTATCATTAGAATCATAATAACCTAGAATGCTACTTGTGGATTTTATTTTATTTGGATGACAATATGGAATTGTCTTATAGTGTGGAGTTGACCTTCATTAATTATGCTTTGTAATATTGATTGTTAAATTTTTATTTGAAGCTATGTTTCTTGTACACATATGGTGATGTGGAAGATCTTTTTTTAGAAAACCTTTTTTGAGAATAATTATAGGCTTAGCAAGATTTTGAATTTGTAACAAGAGTTATTCATCTTTCTTTATCATCATCCTATGTATTTAGATATTTTTCCTTGATAAATTGTATCTGTGAATGATTTATTTTATGATGTTCAATAATTCCCAAACCTTGTTGATCAACATATTCAACTGTTCGAATAGGAGATGTGATACCTTGGGCTTGCTTGCCCAAACCATGACCATGATAGTTAAATTTTTGTAGATATTTTTGACCATGGTAAATTTTAGTGGTGAATATTCATTAATTCATGAGTATTCCAATTTTTTATTTTTTTGGTGATTTTTGAGGGTCGGTAGATGGGTCTAGATCATCAAAATTTTATGAATATAAATTATTTTATGGGTCAAATTTCCAACTATTTACAATAATATCTTATATTACACATCAATTTTTGACATATATATATAGTACTTAGGCTACCATGGGTAACCATGAAAATATATTTTTCGTAACTACCGCATGATATTAGTACAACTCAGGAAGTCATTATGTGCATTCAAGAGATAAAATAAATGAGTTTTGGGATAAATTAAAATATAGTATTAAAAATATATAAAAACCTAAATATTATTACACATTTGGATTCCTTTTATATAGCTATGTAATTTTGAAAAAATGTCACAATCTGAGTCTATATGCAAAAGTTACAGCCTCCAGATGTTGTTAGTTGGTTATGTCATTTGGTTGTCATTCAACTATGTCATTTGGTTACATCATTCAGTTATGTCATTTATTTTCAATCAAATGGATGCACCGAATGGTTGAATGTACAATTTTAAAATAAATATCTCAATCTGAGTTTGTATGCCAAAGTTATGGCCTTAAGAAATTGGTGGTCGATTACATCATTCATTTATGTCATTGGATTTAAACTAAATGGATTCAAAAAAATGGTTTATGTAATAAATGGTTTCATATAGTTTTTTTGAAAAAACATCATAATCTGAGACTGTATACAAAAGTTATGGCCTCTAAAAGCTGGCAACCAATTACATCATTTGGTTATGTCATTTGGTTTGAATCAAATAGATTCACGAAATATTTTTAACCATTTTTTGCATCTTATAGTCAAATTACATAACCAAACAACATAACTAAATGTTTTAATTGACTGCTAACTTCTAGAGGTTGTAACTTTTACATATGGACTCAGATTGTGATGATTTGTATAAATTGCATAGATATTTTAGAGAAAATAAAAATATTAAATAATATTATTAGGTTTTTGAAATTTTCTTATTCCTTTTTTTTTATAATGAATATTTAAATCCATTTGATTTAGTCATTCAATCCAGACATTCGACAACATTATCTATCAGTTCTATTCAAAATCCTAAATCAGTACAGAGAAAAGGTAGTCTGGAAAAAAAATAATAAATATTAAATTTCCTTGAAATCCTCTTTAATATATATTTATTATCCATCAGTCATATATGATTCATCATGCCTTCAAAATATTTTTTATAAATTTTTTGAGTAATTTCAAGAGGGTTTCCTATAAGAAATCTTAAGACTAACCCTATTTTTGACCAAACCCATACTACTCTAAAATTAGAGCATCATTTTAGAGAGGTATATTTTCATATTTTAATTTATTTTCTTGTGATTTTTATACTATTTCTTTTTGTGATTGTGTTGTCTGAACCTTTTATTATTCTGAGTTATGCCTTACTAACCACTTTTGCATTAATTATAATTTTGATCCTTTTTGAATTTACAATTGTGCAATTATATGTTGTTTGGATGATGTGTGACTATGTCAGTCATTTTTACCCATTATCTATTATATTTTCCTTTTCAATTCTAAACATGAGTCTTTGTGATGACCATGCATTGTATGGTATGCACAATAGTATGTGGATCTCCTTATGAGATGTAAAGGAGGAAATTTTATCAACTTAATCTTAATTATTTACCTTAGTACCTCACTTGAAGTGTTATTGGAACCTTTAAATAATTTTGAATAATCTTTAATAGATTCATTGTGTTTTAATTTATGATTTAGATATGAATGAGTGTTAAGCACAACTTTGCTAGCTGTAGATGTATATACATGGTGTACACTAACATATTATGAAAACTATGCATATGTAATGTGATTAACCAATAATGTGACCTTTTCACTTAATAAATGATTTTGATTATGTACTCATCATATTAGCTTGTTCATACTGATAATTTTTTTTGTTACAGTCTCATAATTCAAAACCCTAGTTGTTTCTAATTGAACATGTAGGCACATTATAAATATGTTGTATATGGGCATCAATAAAACATAGTGTAGGCTTCTTCATCTAATAGATGTGTGATAGCATGGACCTCTTTAGAGGTAAAGTATCTATCACCCTGATGGATATGAAGAGGAGAAATAGATATTTTACTTTTCATAAGATATGACATTAAAACTTGAAACACAGTTATTAGATTATGTTTTATATCCTCTATGTGTGTAAGCATTTACTTCTTAATTCAATTTATCATAAGAGAATAGAAACATTCTAGAAATAGAATTATGTATGACATACATTTCAATTGATATAAAACATCATCTCTACATGTGTTTATGTCTTATTTTAGTTAATTTTGAATTAAAGGAAACAAACATATAAATAAAAGTATTAAACTTTGTAACAAAAAGTGATAAACTTATTCTATCGTGATTATATCAAATAAAAATAAAAATATGTATGGATCTAAAATATGAGTGTGTGTTCTAGATGGATATAAACATAAACCTTGTTGGTATATGGGGTTAGGGTTTATGCACTATTCAAAGAAAGTCGAGTTCACCAAATTTTTAAACCTTTTCGGATTAAACTAGTGTAAAAACTATGTTTATTAAAGATATTAGTAGAGTAAATTAGGGGAAAATATGTGATAAATATATACATTCATTTGTTAGATAATTGACTGGCTTTGACTTTTCAAAAAATAACAATAAATAGTGTAAATAATAAATTAGTTAAAAAGCAACTGATGAAAATGATCTAGGTGACAAAAAATTAGGTGAAATATACTCTAAATATTGTAAAATGGATCCTAGTGTCAAAACCCCTCCTAGATATTAGCATCACAATTAGATATTAGTACCATTATTTGAAAATTAGTGGTAGTGTCCTGATATTGGCATTAGTGTCCTTTGTGTAGGACTATCTTGAGCTTTTGGGAGAACATGTGTCTAGATATCTGAAGTATGTTCTTGCATACACAAGTATTGAAACATTGTATTTTTCCTATAATTACTTATTTAGTGAGAAAAAAATAATATTATTTGTAGTTAGGGAATCTAGTTGGCATGAGCTGAAAAGTGTGTTTGTTAATAGGGTAGGCAGGGCATCCTCAACACGCAACTATGATGATAGTTTCCTACATACCAATACACTGAGGATATACAAATCCTAATGTAGTTTACCATACCTAAGATTTGGTTGAAATTCATGTGATTGTATTATTATAGTGGACTTGATATCCTTGCATGTGTTTGAGACTATAAATCTTGGTAATATGAGCTTAGGATAGCTATTAAAGATAGTATGTAGAAGTAGGGAAAAATTGGGACTAATAACCTTAATTATGCTCAACTATGTCTGATTTTGAATGTGTATTTTACATATGATTTCCATATAGTGGTTAGAGTGCTAAACTTCATGTCTATATATTATTCTAATGCTTGTGCAGGTGATAAAAGAGATATAGGTATACATTAGGAATTATTAGTTTTGAATATATCTAGGAAAAGATAAGGAAAAGGACATTAACAACATTTTGGGGACACTATCACCATGTGGCACTAGTTTCCTTTTATTTCTCTAGTGTTCTTATTATGGTTCCATTATCTAGCTAGTATATCACTAGGCACAAAGTGATAGGATCGTGAAATGAGGGTCTAGGACTGCTTTAGGGTTGACTAGGGATATCATGGCCCTCACAAAGGCTGGATAAGTATGATAATAATCTCCATGATAGGTCTAGAGCTAAGTTAGGTATCGGTAGTCTCAACTAGTACTCTTAGCACTAAAATATCGATGTTGGGTGATTACATTTCCCCTCCCTCTCAAAATTATAGAAATGTAGCAAAGCAAAATGACTATAATAAATGAAAAAGAAGAATACCTAGACTTACTTAAGAGGCAAATCCTATGAAGCTAAGTCCATATACGTGAAGTATGCTCTGATACATGTCCTACAAATGAAACATGCATAAATTAGTCCTTAAAAGATACCAAAAGTAAACACTAAACTAAGTAAAGAAGTGAACTGAGAAAAAATGAATAAAAATTAGTAAAGAGATAGGAGAGAGGAAATAAATGAATACACCTCAGTAGGTACATGAGTCAATGCATAAACCCTATGATAACATATGTGTGTGTGTATTATAGTGATTAATTAGTGAATAACATAGATTAAGCTGATGGATTTCCCAATCCTCATGTGTGGGTGGCTTAATAACTTAATCTGGTCTTGACTCCATCATTTCCCATCTCTGCATGGTGGATCATGACATGTGAATAGTTTGGATTAGATTGATAGTGTGTCTAACCTGTTCATGTTGGTGGATCAATAACTCAAGTATAATATCAATCCATCATTATCTAATAATGTGGAATATATGCATATGAAACCAAATCTATGTACTATAACTAGGAATGTCTAATTGGGTCTGTCAGATCAGTAGCCACTTGGGTACATTAGGTTGATCTAGGCCACTCAAGAATGCCAACCATTGCAGATGTAGTAAGACATGAAAATGTTGTGTAAAATTAAATATGTTGTTGGATGTATATAGTATAGAGAATGACATACAATTTTCCATCCCATATGATCAACTAGTGTGTAAGTAGCATACATAAATAATGTTATATAAACATGACTCCAAATATGACATCTAAGAATATGAATTCTGAACTAAGTTCTAATATATATATGAGAATATGAAATAAATGTGGGAATGGTCATGTTTCACATAATACCACTAATATGAGAAAATTGGTATGAATCTAAGCTAAACTAACATGAATCTATGTAAAATTGGTCA
>JARHVA010001448.1:2830000-2927500 GCA_037957365.1 Torreya grandis | reverse complement strand
TTTAACCTTTTAGGTCTTAACTAGCATAAATCCTATGTTTCTTAAACATTTGATTAAGCTTAATCAGGAAAATAATATGTAATGAATAAAAATACTTATTTATTGTAGAATTGAATAGATTAAAATTTTCAAAAAATAGCAATAAATAGTGTAAATAATAACTTTGCTAAAAAATAACTGATACAGATGATTTATGTGATGTAAACTGGGACGAAAGTTTATCCAATTATTGTAAACTAGATCACAATGTCAAAAACCATCATACACATTAGAGCAATAATTGGATAATAGCACCACTATTTGAAAAGTGGCATTATTGTCCTTGATGAGCTCCATAAATTCTTTATTCTTGTCCTTATCTATTGTACTCATCTTTCTTGTTAACCATGTTGTTGAACACTTTCTTATAAGTTTCCTTATGTATATAGACATAATATTACAAATATAATTATGTTTCTATACTATTTTAAAATTTGGAATTATGTATTAGAATTAAATATATTATAATTATCTATTGCTTTAGGATGCTTTTTCTATAGTGTGTTTTAAGGATGTTTTGGAGAAATAGGTATATAGTGCATAATGTCCCATAGTAAAGGAATCTCATTACACATATTATATCATAACCACTACCTGACCAAAGATACGAATGAATAGATTTTGATTCCTCTTTTAACTGACTCATAGAAACAACCATAAAATCTATTATTCCCAATAAAGAAGAAATTGAAGGTTGAATCAATTTTGTTTATCCTATATCAATGTCATACAATTCATATGAAGACATCTTTAGGAAAAGGAGATAATTTTAGTTATCCTAAGTCAAATGTATCTTAGATTAGAATATATATTATTTTATATAAATCAATATCCTCTATGGTGTGTGTGTGTGTGTGTGTGTGTGTGTGTGTGTGTGTGTGTGTGTGTGTGTGTGTGTGTGTGTGTGTGTGTGTGTGTGTGAGTAGAGTTGAGATTTAATAGATGTTGATTAGAGATTATCAAAAGTATATTCTGTCAAGCAATTGCCATTATAATTTATTGAATCAATTCATTGTTATATTTTTTATTAATATGATTATTATTTTTTTCAATTAAGTGTTGTAAGAGGAAGTATTGATGTTGGAGTCAAAAGGATAAGGGTCCCATTTATAAGTTTGTAGAAATAATCCAACCTATTTTAATAGCTAAGCATGTTATTTGATTTATTTATGCATTGTGTGTTAAATCTTTGAATTGTGTGATTTACATTATTTATTAGATTTGTTTGATGAAGCTTCCAATGCATAAGTATTTATTTCAAATTATTTATTTCATGTTTTATTTCTATCATTTCATTCACTTAATGACTTCAATATCTTAGATAATAATAAGTAGAAGGTCAAATTAGAAAAATTGAGTGTGCACATACAGTGACATTATCTTATCAAGTCTACATCCTTGGGTTAAAATTTAAATTATGTATAAGGTACAAATCCATGTTAACTCTCATTCATTTTTATCAATATAAATATATATATTTGTGAATCGACTGCTAGTCATTTTTGGCATTATAATAAGGGAAGGGTATCACACACTTGTAATATTCAATCTTGATAGAAATTATTTCTATATGTTTATTTTTTTTATTTACAATGTTTGTGATTGTTTAGATTAAATATTTCTTGCTTTCATAGCTTAAATTTCCCTTTTTGCAAGTAGGATAGTAGTAATTTTTAAAAACCCCCATATTACTAACCCTATGTAGGTAGGGTGGGAATTTTTTTTTAAAAAAAGATGTTGACGTATGTAAAGTTAAGGGGAATGTATAGGAAGGTTTTTATCTAAATCATTGATCATTTCTTTGAGATTTTAAATTTATCCTACAATAATTGAGGAACATGAAGGAATTATTGAAGATCACACACAGTTGTTAATAGAAGAGGTAGAGAAGGAAGATTTTTTAGTGGGACTGGTAGCTTAATAAATAGAGGACCTTAAGTGGGTTCATACCCATGGAAGAGACCCACATGTATCACCTTTGATAATTCCCACCTTATCACCTCATTATCAAAAATCTGATGTTTGCTTCTTTTTGTCAGTCAAATTTCTTGCAAAGAGGCATTCAAATCTATTCTTTCTCCTAGAAGAAATACCAGGTCAATATAATTTTTCAATTTAGAGAGACTCTTTGTCAAGACACTAGTTGAAATTCTAAAACCTCCATACCATCCCCATTGTATATGAATCCATATATTCCTGAAAACAAAGATAAAGTCTCCATCTTCTACACATTAGGAAATAAAAGAATTGATAGGAATTTTGAGAGGTGGGTAGAAATAATCTCTCATCTACCAACACAAAGATTATTCATGGGGTATCACTAGGAAAAAGAATACCAATGAGTCTATTACTTTCAAATTTCCTATCCTTAATCCTAACAGAAATGTAGCTATGAAGAATATCCCTCACTTTGCTCTGTTTACTTTGAGGGGAAAAGAATCTGAGGATCTAAACACGTTTCTTTTTGAGTTTGACATCTTATTTCATATCTATGATTATAATCAAAATTCTTAGAAACTCAAATTATTTATAGCAACACTCAAAGATGTAGCAATTAGATGGTTCATGGGACTTGGAAAGGATGCCATTTCTACTTGGGAAGAAATGAAGGAGAAGTTTATGATGAAATACCAAGACTATTTTAGGGGCAAAAACTATATGAGAGATAACATATTCCAAATGACACAAACTGATGATGAGTCATTATAAGAATATATGGAAATATTTTTGATCATTTTGCAAAAATCTAAGTAGACTATACTGGACAAGGAACCAGTCAAACTAATATTCCTAAAAGTAATTAGAGATGATTGTATAGAGTCACTAGATATAATGTCTGGTGGTGATGTTTCTACACTACCATTTGATGAACTAACATTTCTATGTACAAACTACTCTAGATCAACCGTGAATAAAAGTAGGGGTAGAACCCTTCCTACATCATTTATAAGAGAACTGTCATTAAAAACCTATACTAGGACATGAAGTAGGACATTATCAGCCACATAGATACTCATCTTGATAAATTACATAGATGAAGGGAGCAATAAGAAACTAATAAAACCTTAATCACCTATTACCTTAAATGTAAAAATAAGGCAGATTACACATGTCATTTTATGAAAACTCAGGTAGCAAGCATAATTGAGGAGAATTTTGAAATAATATAACTACATTCCATAGGAGAAGATGAGAATCAAATGTTTTTCATGGATCAATGGAAACCATGGGTATAAATACCATGTATGCCATCAAATTCTATATTTGAAAATTCTCAATTCTTAATTTTTCCTCATTATGGTTTTTGGATGAATATACCTAATCAAAATTGGTCCCAAACAAAATGGTAGCTACCCCGTAATCAATTATGGATGTAACAAAATGGATAAAAACCTCAATCAGGCTAATTCAAAAACTAATAATGATTCTTTCCCTCTAATCTATGGCAATAGAAATGGAGAGGTAATCAAGGTTTTTCCCAACAAATGCAACAACCAAAACAACAATAGGCCATAATTACAAACACTTAGGAACATATTCAAACTACTCAATTATCCACCCAACCCATCCCCAATCCTAGAAATAAATCAGTTCAACCAACATAATCTACTAAAATAATTCAATATCTAACATACACCTTAGCTATTAATCAAGTTTAACTTCACTCAAGTTATGTTCTTCTACAACCCACCTCACCCATAGTTACATAACACTTTGAACTAGCTCCACTCTATAATAATCCATATCCACCCATGGCTAATCCTGAGCCAAGTCCCTCAGAAAATCAAAAATAAACTAAAAATCTATCTTTTCTAGAGAGTTTGATCATATCACATCCTGAAATAGAACCCAAATTTGGTATTTTAGGATAACTCAAGAATATGTGCATAAAAATCCCACTCTTTCAATAAATAAAGGATGTTACTATCTATAATAAAGCTATTAGATATCTATGTTTGAAGAAAATAGGAAGAAATAAGAAAGATTCTAAAATTGTCTAGGTCATTGGTCAACTAGCATATATTATGTTGGGAAACATAGTTCCCCTAAAATATTCTAATATGAGAAGTCCTATAGTTAATGTTAGCATCCATGGCCAACCCATCTCTAATAATTTAATTGATTTGGGTAAAACCATCAATGTGATGACCATGGAGACCATGTAATGACTAAAAATTACCACTCTCTGTCCAACACTCACCTCATTTAGATGGATAATAAATCAACTATTGGGATTGTTGAGGAACTTCTCATCACTATGGATTTTTGGTAATATCTAGTATAATTTATTATCTTACAACCAAAGAGTAATTTGGGGGGTTATCCTCTCATCCTTGACCTCTTATGGTTGGATCTCGTTGATGCTTTTAGTGGTTATAGGGAAAAAAATACTAATTTCCAATGGAAATGACACTAAGAAACTAGTTTTATATCCACCAACTCAGGCTTTCCATAATGATGGCCCAACTCCTTGAATTGATGACTTAGAAGAAGTTGTATCCTTATAGACTCTCTGCACAATTGACCAAATTCTAGTTAAACAGGCATAAGAAGAAGACACAATGATTATTGGTATCCTGTAAAACACTGGTCAATAGGATCTTGTAGCTACCAACTTGTTGGAATGTACACCATGCCCTCTTCAAAAAATCTTTCCTGAGAATGATCTTTCTAAAATTGCAAGAGATATTTAGACATTCCATATATTGCTTCCCCATAAATGGAAATATGCTCCTTTAATCACGAACATAGAAACCATGCTTTATGTAACAAAGAAAGTAAACATTCTACCAAACAAACCTCTCAACATTAGTACCTCCTTAATGCCCTAGCAAGAAAGTCATTTACTTACAATGATGAGAAAACACATAACAACATTCACTTGGGACTGCCATGACATAAGTGGAATACCCCTAGATTTTTGGATGCATCACATTTAAATTAAAGAAGAATGTGAACCTATTCACCAACCCCAATGGCAAATGAATCCTACAGTTAAAGATATTATCAAAATCAATTTTTAAAAACTCTTGAATGCAAGGTTTGTTTATCCTATTTAGGATATCTAATGGGTCTCTCCCCTAGTTATTATCCCTAAGAAAATGTTAGAATGGCATATTTGCATTAATTACCAAGAATTGGATTCTACTACTAAGAAGTATCATTCTTCACTTCCATTCATTCATCAAGTATTGGATACATTAAGAGGAAAAAAGTACTATTCCTTCCTAGATGGATATAGTGGTTATAATCAAATATGAATTGCTCTAGAAGACCAAGATAAAACTACTTTTACTTTCCCTTAGGGAACCTATGCCTATGCCATCTTATCATTTGGTCTTTTTAATACCCCACCGACTTTTCAAAGGGATATTTTGAGCATATTTTATGATCTCTCCCATAACTATTTTCAAATATACGTGGATGATTTCACTATCTATGGGCAGACATTCAAAGAAATGCTCACCAACCTTTCAAAAGTTCTCCAACATTGTTAGGACCACTAATTATCTTCGAACAATGAAAAGTGTTACATGATTATTATTGAATGCATTATGTTGGGGAATCACATATCCTCTACTAAAATTCAAGTTGACCCAGAAAAGAGAAGTATCATTAAGGATGTACCCACACCAAAGAAGTAGAAATATTTTAGAGATTTTTAAGAAATACTAGTTATTATAGATGATTTATCAAAGATTTTCATAAAATTTCCACCCCATTATTTGGAATTCTTACTAAGGATGTCGAATTTATATGAACTAATGATTGTCAAACTACCTTTCAGTAACTCAAAGACCTTCTCATAACAACTCCTATTTTGAGTGGGCCTAATTAGAAGAAGCCTTTTGACATCCACACAGATGCATATGACAAAACTTTAAGAGCTATTCTTGGCCAAAGAAATGAATCCTTGAGTTATGAAATCTATTTTATCAACAAGAATATTCAAGGGGGTAAACTTAACTACACTATAATAGATAAGGAATTTATTGCCATCATCTATGACATCAATAAATTCAAAACTACATTATAGGTTACCAAGTATTCATCCACACAGATCATGTAGTAATTAGGTATGTAATGAATAAACCTGGTATCACAAGAAGGATAATTCATTCGTTGATTTTTTTGTAAGATATGGATATTACCATTATGGATAGACCAGATAATGATAATATAGTAGAAAATTTTCTATATTAGTTATAAAATGATGACCACAGTCCTATTATTCATGATTCTTTTCTTGATGAACATTTATTTGCTATAACAATTTAATCTCTTTGGTTCAAGATATTGCTAATTATCTTACTATAGGATCACTATCACAACATTTTTCACCTAGGGACAAACAACATCTAATCCAAAAGATAAGACATTATTCCTAGATTGTAAGAAAATAATGTAATAAAGAGGGAAATATTAGCATAATCATAGATATTACATTTTACTCCACTTAATCACTATGGTTATTTGTAGTTAGGTAAGTGGTTATGGTTATGGATAGTTATACCAACCAACTTTGCTCTATATTTATATACCCTTCTATTGATCAGTAAAACATTGAAGCATTTAACTTTCCTTCATATGTAAGATATGTAAATTAATTATATATAATAGTAGTTGTGAAATTATGGTTTCTAAGGAAATAATTGAGAAACTAGGTTTATAGTGTGAAAAACATCAACCTTCTCATCGAATTTCATGGATTAAGAAAGAGGATGCAGTGTTTAATCATGTAATTTATAGGTAAAACATAAAAATATGAAATATGGTGTGATGTTATACCAATGGAAGAATGTCATGTGTTATTGGGAAGGCCATGATAGTTTGATAGAAAAATAATTCATGATGAAGCAAAAAACAAATATAGTTTCTAAAAAGGTGGTATCAAGGTAGTTTTGTTATCTCTTAAAGAAGAAGGGCAAGCTGAAATCATTATTAGTAATTTTTTTTTATCAAAATCATATATATAATAGGTTGCTATTATGCATTAATAATAAAGAAAGAAGACATAGAAGTGATGGAAATAGAAACAAAAATAATAATACATTTGAAAGAATATGCAGATGTTATAACTGATGATTTATCATATGGTTTAACACCAAAGAGAAATTTTTAACATTGTATTGATTTTATTCTAGGATCAACTTGGCCCAATCAATTGGTTTATAAAATGATTCCTATAAAACATGTAGAACTAAATAAACATATTGTTGAATTAATGAGGAAGGGTTTAGTAAGGGATATCATGAGTCTTTTTGTAACACCAATGTTATTAACTCTAGATAAAGATGATATGATTATGTGTGTAGATAGTATAGAAATCAATAAAATTAAAATGAAGTAAAGCTTTCCTATACCTTGTTTAAATGATATGATGTATGTTCTTGAAAGAGAAAAATATTTAAAAACTATTGGTCTATGCAGTTGATACTATAAAATATAGTTTTTTGAAGGAGATGAATAGAAAATAACATTCAATATTAGATATAGTTTATATGAGTGGGTGGTGATGCTATTTGAATTATCTAATACATCCAACATATTTATGAGGGTGATGAGAGTAGTGCTACAAGAATACAATAGTATGTTTCTCATGGTTTATTTTTATGATATTTTAATATTTAATAAGCTTAAATAAGAGAAATTAAAACATTTTAGAATGGTTTTAGAGTTGTTAAGAAAGGATAAGTTGTATGCAAATTTGAAGAAATCTAGGTTTATGAAGAATAATTTGGTATTTTTGGAAGCTGTAATTTTAGAAGATGGTGTAAGAATGGATGCATAAAATGTAAAGGCAATTTTTAAGTGGATTATTTCAATGAGCATCACATATGTAATATGTTTCCATTATTTCTCAACTTTTTATAGAATGTTCATTAAGAATTTTAGTAGTATTCTTGCACCAATAAGAAAATATATGAGAAGAAAATAATTTTCATGGACAAGAGAAACAAAAGAAATATTTGAGTTGTTGAAGAAGAAGATTATAGAAAATCATTTATTAGCATTACCACATTTTTGTGAAGTGTTTGAGGTTGATTATGATGCTTCATTTGTGGGATTAGTATGGTATTGAGTTGAGAAGAAAATCCAATAGCATATTTCAGTGAGAAATTGAATAAGATAAGAAGAAAATATTATACATATGATGTTGAATTTTATGTTATTACACAATCATTAATACATTTTATGTATTACCTGCTAACTTGGTGCCTAAGGAGTTTATGTTATTTACTGATCGTGAGGCCTTGAAGTATGTAAACACTCAAATTAAGTGAAATAATAGGAATGGAAAGTGGGCATCTTTATTTTAGGGTTGTAATTTTGTTTTGAATCACAAATAAATAAAACATAATTAGGTAGTTGATGTTTTGATCAGGTGAGTGGGGTTCATAACTATTATGATGAGAAAAGTAGTTAGATTTTAAGTTATTAAGGAGGTATATGATACTAATCCATATTTTGGAAAGATAGTTGAGCAATGTATGAATCCATTAATAAGTGAGAAAAATATTTTTTATGATGAGTTTCTTATGCATCATGGTTATCTCTTCAAAGGGAAACAATCATGTATTTCAATTTAGTCTCTAAGAGATAATATTATAATAGAATTGCATAGTGATGGTTTGGATAGACATTTTAGTAAGATAAAGACAATAGAATTGGTGGAGGATGAGTATTTTTGGCCAAAGGTGAAGAGAGATGTGAAAATACATATTTCAGGTTTTAGGATATATCAGGTGGCTAAAGGACATGTACAAAATATAGTGCTATACATGTCATTATTTATACTAGGAAGATAATATATGGATTTGAGTATGGATTTTGTGTTGGGATTACCAAACACATAGAGAGGTAATCATTCAATTTTTTTTGTTATAGATAGGTTTTATAAGATGGTTCATTTTATTATATGTAAGAAAACTAATTATGCCACTATACTTTTAGAACTATTTTTTAAAGATACTACGAGATTGCATGGTGTTCTAAAAAATATTATATCAGATTTGGTCCTACAAATTTTTAATTCATTTATGGAGGAATTTACATAGGCATATTGGAAATGAGATACAATTGACTAGTGCATACCACACATAAATATATGGATAGACAAAATTTGTAAACATGATATTGAGGAATTTGTTGAGATGCATAGTTGGAGAAAAGCCCAAGCATTGTGACTTAACTTTAGCACAGGTCGAGTTTGCATATAATAGTTTAATGAATAGATAAATAAGAAAATTATTAATTATTTTATATTATTTATGGCCTAAATCATATGAGTGTTTTAGATTTTGTATAGTTATAAATTATAGAATGAGTTAGTGATGATGCAAAAGCATTTGTAAAGTATATACAATAGTTGTAACAAGTAAGAAGAAAATAAAAGGAAAGCAATGAGAAGTATAAATAAACAAAAAATAATAGAATAAGGTCAAAGATGTTTTAAGAATGATATTTAGTGATGGTTTATTTGAGGAAAGAAATATTATTCAAAGGTACACACAATAACTTGAAGTACAATAAAATTGATCCATGTAAAATTTTAAATAAAATTAATGATAATACTAATGAGATGAGTTTACCACACAATTTTGATTTCTCTCTAGTATTTAATGTTATATATTTGTATGATTTCCATTCACAATATGTTTAAAGTGAAGAAGATGAAGAATTAGATTGGTAGAAATAGGTACCAAAGTAGAAGAATTAAAAGATAGTGTAGATTCTAGATAAGAAGACTAAGAACACGATGAAAATAAGTTTTAATAAATATTTGGTATTGTGAGAAGGATTACAATAGGAATATAATAGTTATATTACAAAATGAGAGTTGAACATTAAAAATAATAAACGCTAGCAGTAAGATCAAAATGATTCACATGAGTTGAGCTATTTCAATTAGAGGAGAATGATGAAAAAAATGAGGCCACACATTTTGAGGTTATAACTATGGATCTATAGTTCCATTTGATATCTCTTTCACATAATTTTTTTTAAAGTTGGTTCTCATATGTTTTAGGTTCTATAGATAGTTTTTATCTATTTCCTAGTTTGTCTTTTTGTAGATTTATCCCACATTGCTTAATTTGAATTACTTATTGTTTGTCTTTGCCTATATATGCAAGGCTTATCATTTTTAAAATATAAAAGTTATTTCATGGATATTATATGATATTTATTTTGTCTTTGTATATCATATTTACAACTATTATAACTATTTTTGTGATGCTTTTGTTATTAATGTTTCAGATATTAAGCTTGGAGTGATCTTGTTGATGTTCCTTTCATGGTAACAGAGTTAGAGGTGTTAGAACCATCTATTTACGAGGGTGTTGCTACAAGAGTTTTTCCATTTGTAAAAATTTATTCATGGTGTAGTGGAGGTAATGTATATAGATATTTGAGTCTTTTTTTGCTATTGACATTTTTTTTGTGAAATTATAATTTTTTTTAGAAAATGGTGACTATATTGTAGATCCATTTTCTCTTCACATAGGTATCTGATTCAAAAAAATATTTTGAGGACTTCAAAATAATTTCAAAAATTGGTCATAATAAAGATTTTGAATAGTATCCTAGGAGATATGGGGCTCTAAAATTGACCCTTAGAATCTTATTTATATGATTGTTTTATGCCAAATCAATAAAATAATAGATCTTGTATTTAAAGTGAATAATCAACAAGGAAGATTGACCTATGTAAAAGATTTTTATTTTCCTTTACTAAACATTTCTTTCAAATTCATTTTTTTCTAGATCTTGTATAAATAATTTAATTTTTCTTCAAACATTTAAATTTTGTGTAATGTTTTCTCATTTCACCCATTTTAATGTTGATAAACTAGTAAAAACTTTAACTTTTGAATGGTGACTTGAAATCAAGCACTATTTTTTTTTCAAAAGTTTATGCTTTTTATTCTTCATTCATTTGGTTCATTTATTTTTTAAAAATACTAAATTATAAAGTGATAAATTTAGGGGGCCTTAGATATTTTTTTGATGTTCTTTATTTTCATTGGGAGACATTACATTATCATGAAAGGATTTATCTCTTCGAGATGGTTCTTCTTCTTGAATTTGTTCTTATTTTTTGACATTGGATTTTTCTTTCTTTAAAACCCTCAACACCTCCAACTACATTATTTATAAGATCAAAATATAGACACATGTATAGTGGAAAGGCATATGGAGTGTTATTCTTGGTTACATTCCCCACTTTATAGATGAAGAAGTTCTCTATTATATTGCATCTATGCAAGATGAGATCTTTATTTGATTTGCCTCCATATTTTAGATAGTTTATGGTGCTAAGCCACATATGTGACATCACCAAAAAAATCTTGGGATGTTACCGTAGCCCTGAAAAAGATATTATCAATCTTCTGGGCCTTTTTCACCCTCTTTTATTCCACCTCCTTCTATTCCACCTTCTTCTCCTCATGTTAGCAGGGATTTATCTTTTGATAATGAGATTGATGTTCAGGATTTGAGTCTTGGAAGTGACATGGGTGATAAAATATTGACACTTTTTCTCTTATTACTAAGGATTCACTCTTTACTAATGACATAAATCATGATTCATCTTCATTTTACGAGGACATACTTCTTGGTGGTGATCTAGATGAGGTATTATTGCCTCCTACACCTCTCACTATTCAACCTTATTCTATTGTTAGTGATGACTTATATTTTTAAAATAGATTTTTTGAGGTACCTATTACTCCTCATATAGTTTGTAATCCTCCTATTCATTTATATGATTGAGAAGACATGATTCTTAAGGATGTGGCACCTTCACCATCACTTTTAGATATCACAGATGAGACACCATAATATCTTCTTGAGGATGACTTTTATTTTGAAATAATTTTTGTTCCTTTATTACCTAATCCTATTTTTTATGAGGATATGTGTTTAGATGGTGATTTTTATGAGGAACGTGTTATTATAAACACATTATGATTTGGAGCTTGTTGATACTTCTGCGATTGCATTTGTTGCTTGTCCCACTTTGGATCCACTTACTTATATTTTACTCTTGGATTTGGATCTTGCATATTTCACTCAATGGTTTACACTCATAGAGGTCTTATCAAACTCTTACATGGAATTTCATCTCCTTTTGGCATCAATATTTTTATAGATGATGTGTTTTTGGGAAATATTACTTGTATCACTCAGGAGGAAGGTACATTAACGGGATTAACTTTTTTTTAAGTCTTTCTCACCACCTATGTAGATGTTTCCTTACATCATTTCAATATATGCAAGATATATAATACTAGTATTCATGTGGGGTGAAAGAAGTTGTCCTTATGGAGGATTCCACATGAATTTCTAACTTCCTTCCTTTGATTCTTTTCCTTTTTTCACATCATTTTTAGGGGGAGTTTTATTCATATGATTTTTCTTCCTTTATCCATTTCATGGATATATATTGTACATGAGTACCTTATTAGGCCTTGTTACAAGGAATCATACTGTAGATATACCACTTTGATTTTTTGGCTATTGTTAGCCCCTAGATTTGAATTTTAGAGGGTGAGGGGTGTGGGATGGGTGTTAGAGTTGGTTCTCATGTTTGATATGTTCTATAGATAGTTTTTGTCTATTTCCTAGTTTTTTTTATGGATTTATCCCACAATGATTAGTTTGACTTAATTATTGTTGGTCTTTACCTATATATGCAAGGCTTATCATTTGTAACATATAAAAATTATTTTATAGATATTATATTATATTGTTTTTGTCTTTGCATATAATCTTTGAAACACTTACAATTCTTTTTGTGATGTTTTTATTATTAATACTTCAGATCTTGGGTTTGGAATGATCTTGTTGACATTCCTTTAAAAAATGACCATCTCTAAAATTTTGATGTAACCATCACTATATAGTTATAAATGTTTTTGATAATTTTTAGAGGCTATACATGATCATCTGATGCTTTGAAAATGTATTTTAATATTTTTTAGTATTTTTATATTTTTAGAAATTATATATTTTTGTAAACAGATGTAATACTCAATATAAATTCATCTAATAAATTAATTTTATTTTTTCATTTATTTTTAGAGATTTTAAGAGCTACACATATTTACATAAGAAATTTACTAAAAATATAAATTGTTAAAAATAATAATTTGAGTTTTATTATTTCTTAAAATTTAATATAATATAGTATTTGAAAAAAAAATTGAATAATCTACATGAACTTGAAAATATTGCGTATATATATATATCTATGTATGTATGTATGTATGTATGTATGTATGTATGTATGTATGTATATGTGTGTGTGTGTGTGTGTGTGTGTGTGTGTATATATATATATATATATATATATATATATATATATATGTATGTATGTATATATATGTATGTATGTATGTATGTATATATATATATATATATATATATATATATATATATATATATATATATATACATATATGTTGATATATATGTTGGAGGTGGTAAGATGCACAATAATTATTCATTTTGATGACTTTTAGAATAAAATTTTATTTAATTAAGTTTTCATTAGCCACCATATAGATAAATGACCTTACATTATAATACAATTATTACAAATTCAAAGTGCTATGGATTTTGAGTCTTAGATAATTAAAAACTATTACTTATTATAATATGTACCAAATATTCAAACAATCATCCAAAATATTTATTAAAAAAAACTAGATTCATACATATTTATTCACGCATTTGTAGCCCATTCTTTGATAATGTTTTTAAACTTCTCACTAAAGTTTTAAATGGTGAAAAATATTATATAGATTATAAATATCATGATACAAACAATACCTCTTCTTATAAATCTCACTATACACAACCTTTATTACAACAAAAAGTTACAAGTAACCTTTCGTTACAAGTAACCTTTCTATTTTTATTAGACTATGGAAGAATATGAAACATTTTTGTTCTTACGAATATTAAATGATGGTTATAAATAAATAATTTAATATAAAGTTAAAAAATATATATTTTATTATAAAGTATATAATAATTAGCATACATTTTTTTAGATAAATTTATATAAAATATGTAAAGAGATATTATTTTCGAGATGTCCATTTTATTTATATTAAAAATTTAAAAAATAATATTTTTAAATATATTTTAAATAATTTTATTTAAACTATATACGTGAGTAAAAAAATGATACAAATCAAAATAAATATATTTTCCATTTTCTCAATCTTGTGAACCCATGCATTTTGAAAGTGGCATATGGAATTTGATTATGAGCACAGATCATAGTGGGGTTCATCATTATGATGAATACATTCGTATTGATGATGATACACATATGTCTGTTAAAAATGTGGATTCAAAACACTTCGTTTACAATTTATCTAGAAGAGTGAATGTAAGATATTATTTCTTTGATTTATTTCAACTAGAATCATAATTATTCTGAAAAGCACACTCTTATTGGAAGAAGCCTTCTATGACACACTCTGTCTAACACACTTCCCAAAGGAACTACATTTTTCTTCTTTTAAAATTTTTTAAACTGTAATCTTTTTTATTAAGGCTATAATGATTCTTTGACAGCTTATTCTTTATATGGACTTCCTATGGTTAGATGTAATATACACCATAAGGGGAATAAATGATAAATTGAAGCTATGGAGACAATATCCTTCTTAAATGGCATTAAACTTATTTGTATAATAACTAGCATGTATATTATATTCTTTTTTAAGATTCATTTATAAATTATTTATCTCATGCGTTAATAAAAATTCTAAAACTTATTAGTTTAAATTCAGACACTACTCTCTAATCTAATATGAAGTTTGATTTTAGTATAAACATAATTCCTTCAAATATTTATTCTAAAGTAGTTAAGATAGTATATAGATTTCCATTTTATATAAAAGTGTGTTTAAAAAAAAAAAATCTCTCTGAATTCTATATAATCTCTTATTATATAAGAATATTAAAAATAAGAACTAATTATATAGATAATAAAATTTTAAATAATAAAATAAAAAATTTAATATATAAATACATACATATCACACAAAAAAATATTATAAATAACAAAATACAAATAATTTTTTTTTTCATAATTTCAGCTTAATCTCTCCTAAGTTAATAATTATAATTCAGAAGATCAGTACTTTCTTATCATAACCATAACTTCTATATTAAAATAATAAAAATACGTACAAAATCACTACTCTCTTATGAAATATCCAATAATAAACATCCATTTTCCATAGAAACAAACAAGCATCATTCCAGTTACCAAAAAGTAACATTGTCTTCTGCAACAATGGAAAATTAAAAACCAAAAGTGCTAGATGCGAACATCCCAGCTATATAATGTCATTAGTTAGATATATTCCTCATCAACCCCCAAGACCAATAAGTGACCCCAAGCATTTCAACACACATAATCATATGAATTCAATAAGGAATTGAAGATTAAATAATCATGACTTTTAATTTGAATAACAATCACACACGTAAGCATAATGAGAAAATATATATAAAAGGAAAGGATTATTTACTATAATTTTAGATAATGTTATATCCATACAATTAATTATTATAGATTTTAGCAAGAACTATTTATAAATAAAATATAACCTAGAAAATTATATACACAAAACATACCTAAATCATATGTTAACAATACAAACTACCTCAACACTATGAACTTTGGCATTTTTTCAATTGATCTCACTAAGAATACCTTGGCCCATTTTATCAATTGTAAACAACTTGAGATCGAAACCACACTGTATTTCATCAAATGATGGAAGCCTTATCTAACAAAAGTGAACAAAATATGGTAGATGACAACCTCTTTCATCCTTTTACCAATGCTCTTTTTTCCAAGTTACAATATCGGGTCCAAAATCTTTCTCCATGTACTTTGGAAGAGGGAATTGACCAAGCCAATCATCAAGATTCTCATATGCATCAATTTGAATCATCCCAAACATCTACAGGTACTCACATGTTATTCAAGAATAAGAATCATCATGCTATAAATGATAGTGTCACTTACTATTCAAACTGTTGTTCCCAAATAGACTCCAAATCAAGATTCCCCTCCAAATGACATCACTAATCTTCATTTATCCTAAACCAATAACATCAATGTTCAAAAACATTTATCCTTATTAGAATTTAAAAAATGTTTACTAAGGCCTCTTCCACAATAACTTTAACCCATTCATCTTATTAAATATTGGTATGATCTTATTAAACTTTGTTGGTTTCATGCTCTTTGGGGTCATTCTCATGAGACTTGTAGGCAAATCCATAATTTGGCTATGGATTTCCTTCTTGAACCCAATTTTTACCATGATTCTATCATTCGTAAACGTCAAAAATCCTATGGAATTACTTTCTAAGCCCATGAAACATAAACTAAATATCAATATTTAAACATGTCTAATACTCATTTGGCCATCTATAAAGATCCTCTTCTGACTCACCAAGATAACCAAGACAAGCCTACCCATTCTACCAATAATGTTGACAATCTTCTTATCCCAAATCTTGAAGAGAATGTGGTCAATCTAACTAATATGTGAAGGGTGGTTGATTTCATTGATCCTCATCCCATCCACACCCTCAATTACCTCACACATTTTGTGTTATCTAAGACTCTTCTCTAACTCACTTAACAAAGTTGGGGAATGAAAACCTTATATATTTTGATGAATTAATTCCAACACCTCCTTTGCATAGTACTTCTCATACCATTTATACCATTTTTATAGATTCTTTACCTTCTAATGATACTCAAACTTCTATCAACAACTATTATAATCCATCTCAAACCAAACCTATATCAACTACCCCATATTCTCAAGATTATCAACAAACTTGTCCTCCAATTAAACCTCCTGCATCTTATCAACATAAATTCAAATGTACTTTAGCTCCTCCTTACAAGGAACTCCTTCAATACTATGCACCTATTTCCAATGTTCACCTTATGGGTTAAGAAGAATGAGATCCTATTATGAATCTTACTCATCTCCCATATCAAATCCCATTTCTCAAACTTATGCACACCTCTCTGTATCATCATAATTGTTTTATGTAGCTTCTTTTTGAAATGAACATCCCTCATCCTCCCCTAGTAGGAACCGAATCCACTTTATTTGAAACATAAAATAGTATTATACTATAGTGTGAAGAGATGTCCATACTTGTTTATGAAATAATGGAAACTTCTCTTTCCCTTAAATTCCCCATTTATTCCATGTTCCCCATGAAAATTTTTCTTAATGTGGATGACCTCCCTCTATTTATCAGTGTCCAAATTGGTGATATCCAAATCAATCATGCTTTGATTGATGAGGGTTACACTACTTGTGTTACCTCTCTTGATTTTATAAAAACCCATAGATATTTTGAATGTAATCTTAAATCCACACATAACACATGTCAAGGCTATTACTGAAGGAAAATACCTCCTTTAGGTTGTGTGTGGCTCCCCATCACTATCCCACCTATTACCATTTACATGAATGTGATGATATTTAACTTTCATCTATAATATAACATTTTTATTGGTAGGCCATGGACTCATAACATGAGAGAAGGCCTCTTATACTCTCCTAAGTGTCAAATTTATTCACAATAGAGCCATCTATAGGATTCAAGGTGACACTAATCCTTGGAATTTAGAATAATTCCAAGACTGTGATGTATTCAAGGTTCTTACCCTTGAACTCTTACCAAGTGTTCCATTTAGTTAATCTTAATAGTTTATCTTTCCTACCAATTCCACTTGAGGTTACAATGGTCACCCCAAAGTCATCGGCAATATACCCCCTAACCTCCTACATATTTATGATGATGAGCCCAATGACATCAATCTAAAGATTAAAACCTTAGATCTCTCTCCTCATCCCATTTCTTAACTTCTCCCTTCTTTTTAACCTCATTCACTTCAACCAACTTATGATGATATAACCATTGTCATTACAAGATGTGACATTCTTTTCATCACACCAGATCAGATCATAGGGTCATCCTTACCTATGCCATTAATATTCATACACCTGATTATGATGATGGATATACCTGAGATGATCCATTATTAGGAGGTGTAGTTTAGGCTTGAGATGTTAAAATTACTCATTATCATTCCCTTGTGATTCAATATTTCAACAAGTTTTCTAGCATTCCATCCTATATCATTCCTAATTTTATATTTTTTCCTCTTGATCATAGGGTATAGATGTTGCGTATAACTCTAGTTTCTGAATAATCTTGTAAGAGTATGCTTATGGATCATGATATGACTGGTACCTATCACTTTAATAGATACCAAGACCCTTGTAGCTGACTTATCCATGACATGCTTATGACTATCCTTTAACCTTTTATGCATCTTGCCCTTCCCTCATTAGAGCCTAGTTTGGATCCTATTAACATTCCCTCTATAGCTGAGTCTTTTTTTATTTTTGTTCCTATTTAAGTCAAGCATTGCCATATCTGGCCACCAGCCCTACCATATCTTGGTGATGGTTTCATTGATCTACTACAACTTGCTCCTTTGCCCACCAAATGGGCCAATCAATCATATTGTGACATTCATAAAGTTATCAATAATTATATTAGATATTGTTTAATATACCAATATTTCTTAGCTTCTATTTCAAATCCTCCTATGATTACATATACTAAGACTACTCATAAGCATATATGTTACTTTCATGGCATAGATAATAATTCATCGACACATTATCGTAGGATTTAGAAATATATCCACACCTTTCATATAAGCACTCCCTAGCCCAAAGACAAGGCTATACCTCTCCTAAAAGTGTTACTGAAGTATCTTCTTAAATATGGAGAGGTATATCATCTTTATCACCAATGTGGTACACATCACATTGATCGATACATCATCTTTCAATAGGATCTCAATGATCACCATATAAAAATTCTTGCACCTACTACCCTTCCTCCCACTGGTCACCATCACAAGAACTATCTCCCTTATTTATATATGGCTCCATGACCTATGGTCCCTTCCCCACCTAAAATTTTTCCACCTATGATTTCATCACCTATGGATCTTCCCTTACCCATGGATTCATCTCCACCAGTGACTCCTTAATCAGTAGAACCTTCCCCATCAGTAACCACTTCATCTCCTATAGAGTCCACTTCCAATCCTTATCTTGATCATCACCTAAATAATAACCATCATTAGCATGATCCTTTAGGCATTCATATATTTTATATCAAAAGATTCAACATGAATTATTTTCTCATCTTTCCTTGAAGATCGATGAGACATCGGTTGTAGTCTGAGTTCAAATTCATAGAGACTTATCATATATTTTGGATAGTGTGTGTGTATAAATATACCAATATTTATGAACACAATCATGCTACTCTTTCATTTATTTCATCATTTTTTTTGGATATATGCTCCAACTTTACATTTATCTATTTTTATCATTTGACATTGTATCAGATTCTAATCTATCTTACAAGGTGATTTTCATTTCTCACTACATGTTGCTTATGATGTCATTATTATTCTCATGTTTTATTTTGGATTAATTTTCATAATTACATACTTTTTCTTCTAGAGTTATTTTTCAATGGATTTGTTATTCTTTTTCATGATTTTTTGATATCTTATCTCTATAAACACATATAATTATTATTATGACTTGGTTATATAAATCTTATTCCATTTAGTCATTCCTTATTTAACATATTGTCATTTATCAAAAAAATGATCTCATTATAATCACTTTTTATTGATATAATTTGGATCTCCCCTTATTCCCCTTTATTTCCATTCACAAACTAAGCATATACATGGTTAAGACTTGAGATAACATGTTGGTTCATAGTTAAGCCTGAATGTTCTAGTCAGTCATATCTTTGGATACTTAACTTCTTTTAACCTAAGCCTAAAGCTCATTCATGTGTATCACTCTAACTCTCATGATTGGTAATTCAAAGTCCGTATAGAGGAGGAATATTAAAAGCCATAAAACATTCAACCAATAAATCATTTTAACAAAAGGAAATGATCTAAAAGGTAACATTCAAAATCTTCAAAAGGTAAATCGCATAAAAAAATGTGATTCTAAGCACAAATCCTCGTTTTAATTTAAGTTCAAACTCCATAGTTCACCTCATAATAGAACCAAGGTCCATTGGGGTGCAATAATCTGGTAGATTAGAAAAGTATAGATTAGAAAAGGAGAATTAAAATATATATATTAGTGATAGCTCTTTTCTCATGTAAGTAGCCAATCTTCACAGTAGACTGACAACTCTATAAGGGGTCCTGAGGAATGGAGAAGAAATCGTGGGAAGGTAGTTATATTTTAATTTTCTTTTTTAAAACTTCCAACATGAGTTGATCTTAGTGCCACACTTATTTTCCTACATATCTTTGTGCTTATAATGAACATGTATCCTCTATATACTGATGGTCACTAGTCACTAAGTGTCTTGTCATGTCCTTAGTGTGCCTCATAGTCTCCTAAGGTCTCCTAATAATACACTTGAATTATGATTCTTACATTCCCATTATCACTCCCTATAATTATAATATTTTCCATTGAGAAATATTATTTTTATTCACTAATCACTCCCCCTAGGGATTCCATTTGTGAGTTACAATGTAAGACCATGAATATGACATGGCCTTATTCAAAAATTACTAAAATTTCACATTACATCCCATTTTACCATACTTCAACATTGTTTCCACCTCATTGATGTTCCCTTTGTGAGTTGAAGTGTAAGACCATGGATATTACCTATCCTTCCTCACAAAAATTTCCAATATCCAAGTAACAACAAAATTGCATATGTCAAATATGATATTAGATGTGATTGATTATAAGTTGCACATTATTGACATGATTTCCATCTTGATTTAGTATGTTTTATACTTACTCCATTAATCTTTCACTTTTATCTTCTTATTTTATGATTGTATATAATAATCTAACCACATTTTTTTAAATTTTCATACTTTCTAACTTGAATTATTGTGATTAATTTAAGACCATTTTACCAATTTTTATTCTCTTTTATACTTCCGAGCATGATCTAGTATGATTGATTTACTTAATTTTTTTTTATACCATTAGTATTTCTTGTTCTTTCTATTTGATTACATTATCTTCATGCTTACCCACATTATTTAGTGTGATTTTACTTGTTTTAATTTGGTGCCAATATTTTTTATAGATTAAAAACAATTTGTGCCCTCTTGTTTACCATATTTTTGGTTTATTATACTTATTAATATTTTTTTATTACACATTTCCCATCGTGATGTAGTGTGTAGTGCATTTTTTAATTAATTATGTTTTTCTAAGTCCTTTTTGCTTGTTTATTTTTAACCATTTATGTGTACTATATAATTCTAGAAAATAAAACATCCCACATATATTTTATATAGCATATGCAACAAAATCAAAATACATGTGCTTGAACTAATATGTCCATCCATCCACAACTAAAATATAACATATAAGATCAACATTCAACTATCAAAATAAAATATTTATATATATCATGTTTTTTAAATATAAAAATTAAAAATATACATCACTCCAACTCTTTGTCTTAGTTACATCATGTCTATCTCGTGGCATAGCTACACTACCCATAGATGTCTCAGACTATCCCCACTCAATAGTGCATTGTAAAGAGGTTGTCTAATATCTCAAACTAGCCACCTATCCTTGTAAGTTGGCCACCTAGGATTCTACCTATCCCAACTAGATAGTGGTATCCATATGTGTGGCTCCCTCCTGAAGCAAGGCCTCCCATGCATGTGCACCTCCTATTCCCACCCCTGCTAGTGTCTATAGCCCAAACTCATGTTCTACTTGATAAATTTCTTTGTTAGGTATTTATAATAACACCTCCAAAATTGTGGAAGAGGGGAGAGTTCCTAACCCCCCTTCCCTAAACTTTTACTCTCCTTTAACCAACTCAGTCTAATAAATTCCCTTTGTATTGGTGCTAGGACTAGCCAGTTTAACTACAACAATCTAATTTATCCTCTATTTGGGAGAGTTCCCATCTAGGATTGCCATGTCACCATATTTTTATTCATTGTTCTCCTCCCATATCACAACTACTTTTTCCACTTCGCTCGTTATTATGGTGGTATGGCATGTGTAATTTTATCAGTAATCAGAATCACTAAATATTACTTCCTAAATATATAAAATTAAATATTGTTAGGTTTTAAAATAAGTTTCCTTATCTTTATATACTTTAAAAATAACAATAATAATAATAATAATAATAATAATAATAATAATAATAATAATAATAATAATAATAATAATAATAATAATAATAATAATAATAATAATAACAATAATAATAATAATAATAATAATAATAATAATAATAATAATAATAATAATAATGAAATTGATGAAGATGGTTACTTTTCATAAAATCCATTAATATTCTATTATTTTGAAATTTATTAGGATTCTATTCTTATGAAATTTATTTTGATAGATTAATGGTATATCGCTTGAATGAATTCATAATAATAAAATAATAAGTATATAGTTAAGGTAAATGAGTATTTCTATATTTATTATTTTTTTTAATAATATTCTAAAAGTCTCAATTTTTGGTAATGTGGAATTTTTATATTATTTTAGTTTTACATTAGTCTTATTATCTTTTTAAAAAAAATGTGTATGTTTAGATTAGAGTAAGCCCACTTTTAATAACTGGTGTGGGTAAAAACCCTAAACACATTAGGAGGCCTGGGTCTCTCCTAGTTAGAAACAACTGACAAAGATTACAAAGAGGACCCTATCAAAATAAAACTCGAAAAGGACTAGGTATCCTCCTGGCTAGAAATAGTTGACCAATACTATAAATAGAACCCAACTAAAATAAGTATCATCCAATTTTGAATGGATCAAGGACCAACAGAGGAAGAACCAATATCATTATTAACTAGTGTATCCAACATTAAATTTTGGATGGAATAGAAACCATCCTTTGCTAAAATGAGGCCCAAGGCTCAAGATAGCATAGGGGTCCCTAAGGGACCATATAAATAAATATTGATGGATCGATAACCATCCTAAACATAAAAGGAGGTTCAAGTCCCTAGAAAATATTCAAGGTCCCAAAGGACCCATCCCCTAATAGAAACATCATAGAAAAAGATGTATAAATATAGAATAGGACCCTACCAATTTTAAGATGGTTTGGTAACCATCAAAAAATAAATAAGCATGAGGCCCAAGTCTCTAAATTAACCAATAACCACCACATTTGGATGGTGAGGCACCTAGTTGGTTTTGGCTGGATTGAAAACCAACTTAGATAGAAAATCCCAAAGGCCTAGGTCTCAAAGGGATCAAGGACCAACAAGGTTTAAAAAGGCCAGTAGATCATTCTGACTAGATTGAGAACCATCCTAGACACAATTGGAGGTCTAGGTCTCCAAAGATAACAACGAATGAAATAAACTTTTTGGGTTCCCTATGGTATCCGATTGAAACAGAGCACTGTAAAAATCAAAATGAGAAGCGTAACCAATTGGAAATAAATAAATCCATGAATAAACCAAATATACCCATCCCATGTCAAATGACTTAACCCAACAACTAAAAATGTTCCAAGTAGAATATCACCAATGGTCTGATTCCCACAAAAGTTGCAATAATTCAAATTTCAAAATAAAACAATATAAGTATGTTACATAATATTTGTGATAAATTATATTTTTTTGCTTTTCAATAAAAAAATATTAATAAATTTTGGTTTTATATATATTTTTAAATATGTATAATTATATAATTGAAAATCCATACATATGATAAAAGAAATCAATGAACTAAATATAGATATACATCAAATAGGAAATGTTTTGGAAATGTAATTTTGTTGATTTTTATTAAGGAGATAGTAATATTAAATTATTTCACCAATCTACTCTAGATACTCATAATTATTATAAGATTTGTAAACTCTTAACTAGTATTGGTCATTATATTAAAATTTTGTATACGATTTAAAATAATGGAGTTCATTTTAAAAAAAAAAATAGTATTTATTCATCCCCATAGTTTCCTTTGAAGAAATACAATTTTTTGAATCTTATTATAAAAATTATAAATGATAACTAGAATACATAATGACGTAGTTCATAGAGGAAGAAATATAGACTATGTTTTTATGTATGAATAATCATAAATCTCCAAACCTTGATAGGATCCGTCTAGGGTTGTTCAAACAACTTTTAGTAAATTATGAAAAAACATAGTCTCAAATATTCTAATGAATCCATATCTTTAGGAAATATTATAAAGGTTTTACATTGTACCTATATAGCTCTAATCCCAAATAAAAATAATATAGACTCCTTAGACATCATCGAACCTATAACACTTTTCAATACCATCTACAAGATTATTTATAAATCCTTACCTATTTGTATGTATATCCTCCTTCCTCTTCTTATTTTATTATAACATTGCGGTTTTATCCAAAAGAGAAATCTTATATGGTGTTGTTATTTTGCATGAGCTAATTCATTCTGTTAAATTTTTATGATCATCAAACTTGACATTACTTGTGATTATGATATGTTAAATTGAAACTTAATTTTAAAAAGATTTAATAAGTTTGGATTCTGATAGGATTGTTGTGATTGGATCAAATTTTGTGCCTCTAATCCTAAACTATTAGTTTGTGTAAATGGCATCATAATTGTTATTTTCAATATTTTAAGAGGTTTTCCATAGGAAGATTGTATCTCTCCATACCTATTCATAATCATGGAAAAATTTGTGGGTAGATGCATATTAGAGTAAAAGTAGATAAATCATGTTAGTGGATTCAACATTAATAAACATATGAAAACTCATTCATGTACAACATATGGATAATACAATTTTGGTAACCTTTTATCACATTTTACAGTCTAAAATGCTAATAAGAATTATATATTGGTATTACTATGCATAAATTTAGGATGTTAACATATTTAAATAAACATTTTATTGTTATACACTTCACTCTACAAATAAAATAAAATTAATAAAATTCTTTTATTTACATTAATTTGTGTTACTAGTACGGACCATTTTTTTTTTTAATTTCAATACTTGGGGGTTCCTCTCTTGGATGGTAGGTATAATAATAATTTTTTGGACCATATAATCAAATCATTCTTTGATAAAAAGGTTTATTCTAAAGGAAAATATATATCCTTAGTAGTAAAAGAATACAAATAATTCAATTTGTTCTCCAATAAATACCAATCTACAAGATGTTAGTCTTAGAAGCTCTAGCTAGTGTTAAATCTAGACTAACATAATGGGAAAAATATGTGCAATGGTCCTTATAAGTATCATAAAACTTATTTAATAAAATAGGAAGAGGTCCAATTATGAAAATCAAAAAGTGGGTCTAGAATAATATTTTTTTCAATATGAACGAAGCTCTAGGAGATAAAATTTTGTAGATAATCTATAAGGACAAAAACATCAATGGAAGCATCTTGCTTCAAAAAAAGTATCTTGATAACATATATAATCACTCCCATATTTATTATTATATTTCATTAGATTTTGGGTCTCATATGTCAAATTTACATTGGAAATGTAATGACCTTATCTCTAACTCCATCTACATGGATATTAATAATGGTAAATTTGTTAACTTCTAGAATGATGCCTCATTTAGTGTGTGTCCTCTTTGTAGTCATACTTTATTTGATATTTTGAAATATTAATTTTTAAACATTATTATGAACCATAGTTTTTTATTATTGGGTATAAAACTAAAATGTATGCACCATAAGAGAAAATGGAAAAACCCAAGTTTTTTTTAAAGAAAGCCACTACTCTAGTAAAACATTTTGTTCTTTCATCTTCTCCCTAAAATCTAACCATAAGAGTAAATTTAAGGATATTTATGGAATAAAATGGAAAGGAGATCCTTCTAAAAATTTTAATTGAAGTGAATATATAATAAGTTAATCTTTTGAATATTTTTAGAGCTCAAAGACTACAAAAGACTACTGCCAATCCTAATTTTGAACTCACCTATGGATAAGGATGTCCCCAGTCAGTCTAGCAAGGTAGCAATAAATTTAAAGGGAACCCTTAGTTTTATGTCATTTCAAATATGGATATCTAAGTTACAAGTGAAGGGAGTTGTTAGGGCATTATCCCTTTAACTGAATGGAAGGACCACACAAAATTTTGATCCTTTAGAGGTGTCAACCAACTCGGGGATGGGGAAGATGAGGTATCCAACCACCCATATTAAGTACTATTTTAGGGAAGTTAAGTATTATATTGGTTATATATTTTTCCAAAAATATAAACTTAGGGTTTTGAAAGTGGCTAATGTTTTTCCAGTTGTGAATTTTTAGAAGGAAGCTCTAGAGGAGGTGTTCAAAGGTGAGGAATGGTATGCATAAATGGGTTTAGTTCATTATTTTGATAGGTTTTAGACTTCCCTTCCTACCCTACATCAATGGATTTTAGACTCATGAAAGCTTATTTTATAGGTCATTTTGGAAATTTATCCCTATGTTAGAGGTTTTTCATTATGGTTTCTAGTAACCTTATTGATCGTAATAAAATTTTATCAACTAAATCTTATATTTTTAATAATAATCTTCTTTTTATTAAACATTAATTTCTAAATTTTAATCCTCTGACTTAAAAACCTTTCTCTCAGACCCATTTAGGTGCAGCTTTTGTATCTTCCTCTTCAATTCTAGTTAGAAAGTAGGTTGGTGGTAATTCGGGGATCCTTCAGTGATCTACTTGAAATTGGTGTTTTATCATTGAATTTATTATGGATGAATTTTACCAAGGTTCTTGTTTACATGGTTATCTCTCAAGAACTTACAAAAAATATTGAGTTGAATGTCAGAGGTAGATGTTGGTTACAAACCCTTGATTTTAACAGTCTTCTCTTCAGATGCCAAAAAGGTTATCAAACTAGTCATATTTCTACTTCTTGTAAAAAATTCAAGCATAAAGTTGAATATTCATGGTGGAAGGAGGAAAATGAAGAGCTTCAAATAGTTTCTCTAGTCAGTGATTGTATTAGGCCTTTAGGAGCTGTTTCAAAAATTCTCAAAAAAGATGTAAAATTGGGTAAGCTTGTTATGGTAGCTCATGAAAATATTTCTAAGAAAGTTAGTTTGGATGAATGAAGTTTTATCGAATTTGATAGTAATAATAAGGCTAATAGAGGTTTATTAATAGAATGTGGTATAAACCAATATTCATATTTTGGTAATTGTAAAGAAGAAGAATGGATGGTAGTAAAAGGTAAATAGAATAGACATCTCATCTTATGTTCCCTTACCAGGATTCTATGTTTCCATATTAGAAATAAAAAGGGTGAGATGTAGTAATTTTCATTTGATATGATGATTTTTTTTCATTTTTAGTGATAAATAGGGAGTGTTTGAATACTTTCAAAAAAATAGTTATTGTTTAAAGAATGTTGTTCATATGCCTTGATGATTCTGATGTCAAACTAAGTTGTGGTAGTTTTTATGTTTTTATGCTTTTAGTAAGGATCCCTATAAATCTTGATATTGAGAAAAAAAGGTAATCTATTGAATATTAATTCATCAATATAGAATGTGGAAAAATATTAGATCCCTTTGATAATTTCTAAGGCTAACATAAATAAATTATTCCTTTTGGATTGTTACTATTTTTAGTGGTATATATGCTTTTGATTTGATATCCAACTAGTCTGGGACACAATTGGGGACCTAGACCCTGAAGCACACATGTACCAAAATTACTAGAAATGGCCATAACCAACCTGAGAATACCAATGAATGACCATAATTGGCTCCAAAATACCAATGATCGACCACAACTGACCTCCAATGCTATATTACAATTTGAATTTGGGTGGTGCATGTAGAAACTAAGTCACTTTATCAACTCATCCATATCTCATCGGTAACTTAAATCAATGTTTTATCATGAGGAAATAATCTCTTTTCTGGGACAAACTTCAAAGGATTAGTTTTTAGGGCCCCTTTTGGTGAATCATTTTTAGGAATAATTATGAAACCCTAGACCTTTTTCTCCTTCATTATATATTTTTTGGGAGAATTTGGTCTTAGATTTTTTAATAAAATTAACAAAATTTTAGTAACAACATGTTCTATTAAGATCATTCCATTAACTAGACACAAGAAGATGGGACAAATTTATAATTATTTTGGCTATCACCCCATCTCTATTCATATATAATTTATGAAAAAAAAAGATTATTTGGGAATGCATACCTCTTTAAATAAACTAGTACTTTTAAAATTGAAGCCCTCCTCCTTGAGTTTTCTTAGGCTAATGTTCTATCTCAATACAAGAAAATCACTGATGAGGACTGTGATATTCTGTTAAAATGGAATTTATTTAAGAAAATTCAACCTCCATCCTAAAATTAATAAAATTTTAATGGATTATTACATGTCCCCTTAGTGTCAAATATGTCAAGACACATTTAATTTGGGATTCTAAAGTTAAACCAAGTCTTTCTACAATTAGAGGAATCTTTAGATATAATATAGAACAAGTGTATTGATGTTATGCCTTTAACATTCCTTTCTCCTCAAAAAATTTAGTTGAAGCACTACATCCTTTTAGAGGTTTAAAGATTTATAATTAATAAAATTTAATGAAATTTATTATGGAAGTTGATTATCCCTTAACTATAAGCATTGTTAAATCAATAAGATTTGGTCATTGACAATTAAATTCAATAATCCAATATATCAACCATGTCAATAATTTTATTAGGATATTTCATAATCCCATAACTATGATGAGAATAACCCTCAAATATATCTATTACATAACTTTAGATCTCTTCACCTTTCTCTTAATTAATATTGGATTTGTAAGGTCCTCATAGTTGGTAAAACAATATATAATTAGTAAGAAATACATGACCCAGTTTTCATTTTAATAGGACCTACTAGAAAACCTATTGTAACTTTTTATTGAATCTAGGAAAATTTGATTCGTAACTATGGCAAATCTTATATGGTCAATTACTAATCTATAGGTTGGATTGAATGGCTAAACTAGATGGATTTAAATATTAACTATAAAAAATAATAAACCAAAAACTTTCCAAATCCTAAATGTTATTACATATTTGGATTCATTTCAAAGAGATATGCAATTTAAAAAAACAAAATCATCACAATTTGAGTTCATATGCAAAAGTTACAACCAACAAAAGTTGTCATTTAATCATGTTGTACTACCGTGTCATATAGTCATGTCATATGACCATGTCATTTGGTTGTGTGAGTTATATGACATGACCGAACAATAGTGGTATGACACGACCAAATGGTAACTTCTAGAGGTCGTAACTTTTGCATAAAGGTTCATATTATGATGATTTTCTTAAGAATTGTATAGTTCTTTGAGAGAAATCCAAATACGTAATAATATTTATGTTTTAGTAATTTTTTAATAATTTTTAGGTTTGTTTTTCGGTATTATCATTAATCATTATCATTTGGTACTATAGTTCGACACTATCATTAAGCACTATCATTTAGTTCCTCCATTCGACACTATTATTTTGGCACTATCATTCAACACTATCATTTGGTTCCTCCATTTAACATTGTTGTTCAATTCTTCCATTTAGTACTATAATTCAACACTTTTGTCCTCTAGTTCTAGTTCTACTTGTTAGCTTCTTTGATATTAAGGGGTAGTTATGCTATATGTATGCCCCTAAAAAATTACCTAAACCAAAATCCTAAAAATAGAATATTCATGAATTAATGAATATTCACTGCAAAAAAAACCTTGACTTGACCCACTTGAAACTTTTCATTTTATCAAATCATCATTGAAGGAACATTTAATATAGGTTTCATAGATTTTTTGGTGTAAGATATTTGTTATTCAATTTGTTGGATTATCCTTACACATTTTAGCTTTAGCTTACTTAGGTGTAATAAAAAGGTTAAGCAGCTGAAAAAGTGAGTTTCACCTAGATTTCCATCTAGAGTTATACTAAGTGCCACAGTGAGTTTCAATACGTGTTCTATAATGACCTACACTTAGTCCCACTATGAATTCTCCTATGATTTCACTCCCCCTAATCCTTCTATATATTCCTCTTAACCAGGCTATTGTAAAAGAATAGAGAATGGAATATAGATGGTTTATTATGTGTGTGTATGTGAAACATTCATGGTTGTAGTAATGATCTCTTGGATAGATATTTGTTGAAGAGTTTTGTTAACTATTTGATGGTATCAGAGAAATCTCTAATAATAATTTATCTAAATTTCTAACTTCTTATATCTATAATTTGTAGTCTTCAAAACCTATGATTGTATTTTGAATATTACATTTTCACATGTTGGGATTCTGGTGGCCAAGATTAGTTTTATGGATTTAAGTGTGTCATCTATAGTTTTGTTAACAATTATAATCAAATTTTGCTTTATTTTTGTTGGCTAAGGCTCTAAATACCCAAAACAACTTTTTCATATGATTTTTTTTTGGCTCACACTATAGAATTTCCATGTATTTATTCTTTTTTATTGGCATGTAAATTTATAAGATGGAATTCAACCATCAATTTAATAGGAATTGAGTAAGTAGATAACCTTGAATAGGTTTGGTTTTTATGTGAAGAATCTTGGGAATATTTACATTTTGTTATCAACTTAGAACATACATTTCAAGTATAAAAACTTAGCCTGTAAACTTATTTTATCCTCTCAGCCTACAAACCACTCTTAAACCATTATTTGGATTTCCAAACAACTTATCACTGGGCACTCATGACCTCCTCCATGTTGTCAAGAATTATACCTTGGTGGTCAACATTAGCTGATCATAAGGTTTTATAGATCTAATATAAACCATCCTTTTATGGTTTGATATCTATAATATTTGTGTTAAATATTTAATAAGAACAATGGGAAATATTTTTAATGAAGGGATCATAATCTCATCACCTTATTTGAGTCATGAGTTGATTTAATCTTATAGTTACTCTTGGTTGAATATTCTCATCGTACCTCTAACCTACCTCACTGTACCTCGAGGCCTTCTCAATTTCCTTACCATTAGCTACATCAGGGTGGATCTAGACTTGATAAAAGATTCACATGGTATTCCTTCATTTCATGGTCTATTTGATATCTAAGGTTCTATTTTTGCCTCATAACATGGTTGATTATCCTTCAACATTTGGTTTCCTTGCATGCATGACATATTTTTTTTCTTAACAGTTATTTGAGATTAGTCATGGTCTAACTATGGCCTACTCATTGTTAGCCTCCACTCGATAGACTCCATGCTTGGATTCATTTTGGGAGATCCAATATTCCATATCCTTCTCTATTATTCACCACACCAGATCTACATCCTTCTCTCCCACTCACCATACCATATTTACACCAACTCTATGGATGACATATCTTGATCAGATCCGAGCATCCAATTTTTTAGTTGGAACTCCTTTATCTAATATCCCATCAAGATTCCTACAAGTGCTTACTTATTGGTTCATTGGTATCCTTTCACAATGCCTCTAATCCTCACACTCAACATATTTTGAGAATCACTAACCAAACCTATGATTTTATCCCAAAAATGTTTGGTTTCTCTACTATGAGCTACCAACACAACTTGCATGTTGTTCTTGGAAAATTGTGCTTCACATGGCGAATATATGGTTAGACGTTATTTTAAATGGGAGTGATTTTAATTAATTTTAATATAAATAATAAGATGACTTTATTAAAATGGGGTCATTTTTAGTTAGTGGAAGACATCTCCTTTAAGTGGGGAATAATTAATGTGAGGGAAAAAAATTATTATTTTTGAAAACAATACCCTATTTGTGATTTTCACTTTTAGGAGGAGTTATAATTTTTTAATTATTTTATAAAAACCAATATCTTGAGAGATATTAATGATATATAAAGATATTTTAATATATTATTATTATTTGCTTGGCCAATTTATCTTAATTTCCTTTGTTTAAGACTAGAGGGTGAGGTCTATTTTGTTAAAAGGAAAAAATCCATTGCAAGCAAACAAATTAATTTTTTTATTATTAATTTTTTTATTTCTTATTGTAATTTTAAACACATTTTCAACTGTGATCGACATCCTCTTTGCATGAGCTTTGGGCTACATTGGTCCTTCTTGACCCACATTGTACCACTTATACCACTCTTTCACTTCACATTATATTTGACATATTTTTGATTGATTTTGATATTCCATTGCATGTGATTTTATAGGTTATAATTTTTGGTAGATGATCATTACATGTGTGTTTTTCATACATGATGGATTTTTTAGCATTTCCCACACTTTTCCATCAACCCATGACATGATCTATTCTAGTTTGGGCATTCCCACATTGAAACACTTGTAGTTCATGTCATGTATCCATAAAGGCCCTTTTATTATCACATTTCATTCTTATACGAAGACACTTTTTCACTCTATCTCTTTTGGAGCATTTCTCATGATTTATGATGCATCATTTGATAGGTCAATAGTTTATTTGTTTAGAGTTATTCTGGACAATCCCAATGTCTTATTTAATTTCATTTCATACTTATTAGGATATATTATACTCGTACTAAATTATTGAGTGCCATGGGGATTTGATAATTCATCCTTCTCTACCGTCATGTATTTTTATTCTCTATTCTAGGCACCTTTCAACTTTCATTTGCTTGTGTTTTTTATTGCCATAATAACAATCCTCTTTGAGAGAACTTATATATATATTTGACACCACTTTTATGATAGGTGATAGTCTCCCATAATATATGGAGCTATTATGGTGTATACAATGTCATGTTGTTTAGTGTTCAAGTCATCCATTTCAACCATTCAAACAAACTTTTTTTTACCTCAACCTATTTATTATTATGGGGAGGCAGTTGAGCATAAGGATTTTATTGGCATCACTACACTAAGTTAGTATTCGATGGGGGGGGGGGGGGGGGGGGTGTGGTATAGATCATTCTTCTTAGGTATTGAGTGTCCCTTAGACCTATCATTAATCTTTTATACTTTTGACACTGGTGACAATTTTCTTGATTGAAGGTATTCTTGTGAAGCCCAATGTTAATTGTTTTTCTAATCGACTATTAGATTTTAAACACTCATATAGATTGATTTCATTTATGAATTTTGAGTAATTACACTATGGAATACTTTAGAAACATATTTATGGGGATTTATTTCTCTCTCTTCTTCTTTGTCTCTCTTTTTGGGGTTGGGGTTTCCCACTGGGTTTTCTCCTTTAATTCATCTTTTTGAGAGTTGCATTGTACATGGGTACCTCATGAATGACTGTTACCAGGACACATTTAAAATTTAAACCCACCTAAGCTATTATTAAGTGGGATGTTGGTATATGCTATTTATTATTCCATTTATTATATTATCCCTTAAAAATTTAGCTTCAACTTACTTAGGTGTCATAAAGAGGTTAAGTTGGTGAAATGGTGAGTTTCACCTATATTTCCAATTGTAGTTCAAATGAATATCATTTTGAGTTATCCTATGAGTTCCATAATGAGTTAAAATTATTCCCACTGTGATTTCTTTTATGAATTCACTCCCTCTACTCATTCTATATATTCCTCTTCACCAGGCTATTGTAAACGAATGAAGAATGAAATATAGTTGATTTATTCTATGTGTGTATGGTGAAGCTTTCATTGAAAGGTTAATGATATCTTGTAGAGATATTGGTTGAAGATTTTTGTTAACTCTTTAAAGATTATTTAAATCTCAAGATTCCCTCCCTATTTTGGATTCTCAGATTGTTTATGTTTTGGTTCTTGGATTAACCATCGATTCCATGTTGGTTTCAATTATCTTTGAATTTTTATATGTTTGGAGTATTTTTAAGTGATTGAAGGACATTTTAGATGTTTGTGACTGTGGTTTTTGGAAATGGAATTTTAATTCATTAGTTATATTAGTTTTATGGTGGTGCTTCATATTTTCACTCCTATAGCACTTTGAGAAGAAATTTGCATAATGTAAGGGCACCTTTCCCTTGTTTTTATTTATCAAAACTAAATATAAACATATGAAAAATATTTTATTATCTTAATTATAAATATATTCCAAAGTAATTATGATAAAAAGAACTTGTATATTTTCATTTTTACACAAAACAACTTAAATCCAACATTTTATTTTTAATATATAAATACTATTCTGAAGTCCAATGTTGGTATGTCATTTATATTTTAGATTCTGTGTGTGTGTGTGTGTGTGTGTGTGCACATTTTAGTTCAAGAATGATAAATGATTCTAAAGAAGATACTACATGAATCTAGTACAAAATTTATATCTCAAAAGTATCTTTAAAAGGTAAAAATATGGAACAAAAGAAATTTATTTTAAAAATGAATTTAAACCATGTTATCTTAAATCATGTGAAGTTCCTCATACAAACTAAATTTCTTGATCCATGATAATTTATAAAAAGACATTGTTATCCCCTATAGATAGAGCAACTTATTTCAAAATGAACTTTACTTTAAATTTCTAGGAAACATAATTTGTATGCACTCTTATTATTTATAAATCAATGAATAAACTATTGGATTTTTTTATAAATCATGAAGTTAAACACTTAAAATAATTCAGTGATATGTGGGTAACTAAGGTGATCACCCAGACATGAAAGCTAGTGAATCGACCTAATTTTGACAAACTTCTTCACTTTACTACAAAATAATTCAAAAAAAGATGTGTAAAGTGCATTATATAAAACCAACAAAGAAGTGAAATAATTGGTGAGATTTGAAAATGATAGGTTAAAAAGAGTTAAGTCTTTAGCATCTAAGTTTAGAAGCTCAGAGGTAGAACAAGATAGGTTAATAGATGAAGTTGTCCATATTTTGAAGCCCTCACTATTAAATTTTGAGATCATAGATAAAGAGTTTGACACTGAATATTCACTACGTGAAGTTTTAAAGGTAAATGAGGAGAATTATGGGTATATAATGTATATAGCTGGCAGTTATTGTAATCTTAATATAATGCATCAGTATTCTTTTAATATAATGCTATGACTGGAGTATCTTCATCAACTAATTATATTAAAAGAATGGCATCAGTATTCTAATTTTAGAATAACTATGTATTTGCATGATTTTTTTTCAAAGTAAGACTTTGATTCCCCATCTATTAGTGTATATACATAATTTATTTTTGGTTGGAAAGTCTATTTTGATTGTTATCATTGTAACATGCATTCTTGCTTTAATTTTTAACTAAATGTTCTATTTTTGGACATGTGAAATTAGATGAATCTTGAAGAGATGAGGCCTTCCCAATTGTAAAATAATTCTTCTTAGGTGTTGAGTGTCCCTTAGACCTATCATTACTCTTTTATACTTTTGACACCAGTGACATTTTTCTTGATTGAATGTATTCCAGTGAAGCCCAATGTTAGTTGTTTTTCTAATCAAGTATTAGATTTCAAACACTCATATATATTGATTTCATTTATGAATTTTGAGTAATTTTACTATGGAATACTTTAGAAACATATTTATGGGGATTTATTTCTCTCTCTTCTTTGTCTCTCTTTTTGGGGTTGGGATTTCCCACTAGGTTTTCTCCTTTAATTCATCTTTTTGAGAGTTGCATTATACATGGGTACCTCATGAATGATTGTTACCAGGACAAATTATTTATTTTTAACCCACCTAATCTATGCTTAAGTTGGATGTTGGTATATGATATTTATTATTCCATTTATTATATCATCCCTTAAAAATTTAGCTTCAACTTACTTAGGTGTCATAAAGAGGTTAAGTTGGTGAAATGGTGAGTTTCACCTATATTTCCAATTGTAGTTCAAATGAGTGTCATTGTGAGTTATCCTATGAGTTCCATAATGAGTTACACTTATTCCCACTATGGATTCTCTTATGAATTCACTCCCTCTACTCATTCTATATATTCCTCTTCACCAAGCTATTGTAAACAAATGAAGAATGAAATATAGTTGATTTATTCTGTGTGTGTATGGTGAAGCTTTCATTGATATAGTAATGATATCTTGTAGAGATATTGGTTGAAGAGTTTTTTAACCCTTTCAAGATTATTTAAATCTCAAGATTCCCTCCCTATTTTGGATTATTAGATTGCTTATGTTTTGTTTCTTGGATTAACCATTGATTCTATGTTGGTTTTAATTATCTTTGATTTTTTATATGTTTGGAGTCTTTTTAAGTGATTGAAGGACATTTTGGATGTTTGTGACCATGGTTTTTGGAAATGGAATTGTAATTCATTATCTATATTAGTTCTATGGTGGTTCTTCATATTTTCACTCATATAGCACTTTGAGATGAAATTTGCATAATGTAAGGGTACCTTTCCCTTGTTTTTATTTATCAAAACTAAATATAAACATATGAAAAATATTTTATTATCTTAATTATAAATATTTTTCAGAATAATTATGATACAAAGAACTTGTATATTGTCATTTTTACACAAAACATCTTAAATCCAAAATTTTATTTTTAATATATAAATATTATTCTGAACTCCAATGTTGGTATGTAATTTATATTTTAGACTTTGTGTGTGTGTGTGTGTGTGTGTGTGTGTGTGTGTGTGTGTGTGTGTGTGTGTGTGTGTGTGTGTGTGTGTGTGTGTGTGTGTGTGTGTGTGTGTGTGTGTGTGTGTGTGTGTGTGTGTGTTTGTGTACATTTTAGTTCAAGAATGATAAATGATTCTAAAGAAGATAATACATGAATCTAGTACAATATTGATATGTCAAAAGTATCTTTAAACGATAAATATATGGAACAAAAGAAATTTATTTTAAAAATGAATTTAAACCATGTTATCTTAAATCAAGTGAAGTTCCTCATATAAACTAAATTTCTTGATCCATGATAATTTATAAACAGACATTGTTATCCCCTATAGATAGGGCAACTTATTCCAAAATGAACTTTACTTTAAATTTCTAGGAAACATAATTTGTATGCACTCTTATTATTTATAAATCAATGAATAAACTATTGGGGTTTTTTATAAATCATGAAGTTAAACCGTTAAAATAATTCATTGATGTGTGGGTAACTAAGGTGATCACCCAGACATGAAAGCTAGTGAATCGACCTAATTTTGACAACCTTCTTCACTTTACTACAAAATAATTCAAACAAGATGTGTAAAGTGCATTATATAAAACCAACAAAGAAGTGAAATAATTGGTGAGCTTTGAAAATGATAGGTTAAAAAGAATTAAGTCTTAAGCATCTAAGTTTAGAAGCTTAGAGGTAGAACAAGATAGGTTAATAGATAAAGTTGTCAATATTTTGAAGCCCTCACTATTAAATTTTGAGATCATAGATAAATAGTTTGAAACTGAATATTCACTAGGTGAAGTTTAAAAGGTAAATGAGGCAAGTTATGGGTATATAATGCATATAGCTGGTAGTTAATAATCCCCAGCATCACAGATCCCTTAGTTTGAACCATAATTATAACTGAAATATCTTCATCAACTAATTATATTAAAAGAATGGCATCGGTATTCTAATTTTGGAATAATTATGTATTTTCATGATTTTTTTTCAAAGTAAGACTTTGTTTCCCCATCTATTAGTGTATATACATAATTTATTTTTTGTTGGAAAGTCTATTTTGATTGTTATCATTGTAACATGCAATCTTGCATGAATTTTTAACTAAATTTTCTATTTTTAGACTTGTGAACTTAGATGAATCTTGAAGAGATGAGGCCTTCCCAATTGTTAGATCATTCTAATTAGGTGTTGAGTGTCCCTTAGACCTATCATTACTCTTTTATAGTTTTGACACTGGTGACAATTTTCTTGATTGTTAGTTGCTTTTCTAATTGAGTATTAGATTTTAAACACTCATATAGATTGATTTCATTTATGAATTTTGAGTAATTTTACTATGGAATACTTTAGAAACATCTTTAGTGGGATTTATTTCTCTCTTTTCCTCTTTGTCTCTTTTTTTGGGGTTGGGGTTTTCCACTGGGTTTTCTCCTTTAATTAATCTTTTTGAGAGTTTCATTGTACATGGGTACCTCATGAATGATTATTACCAGGACACATTATTTATTTTAAACCCACCTAAGCTACACTTGAAGCACAGAGGAAACCGGCATCGGTAGGAGATCAGCCGGCGTCGGTCACCTCCAAGAAGGCAGGGACCGACGTCGGTCACCTGTAGCGGTCAGAACTGCTGTTGACGAATAGTCAGTTAAGTGAACGCAGATTTTGCATGTTAGAGACCAGTTTGAGTCTTTGAGCCGCTCAACTAATTTAGTGTATGCATGAGATCTATATAATAGACTCATGGGCTGTATTGTTAAGTGTTGAACTTGTAGAATCCAAGTGTGGAGCTTGGAGAGTACTTCCCATGGTGGAATCAAGTAGGATTCCCCATGTATGTAAGATCAAGTTTGATATGCAGGGTGTTACAGGATCATGGAGGAGATCTACATGTGATAAGTAAGATCAGGTTGGTCTGCAGGGATGTATGTATGTGAGGGTCAGAACAGGATCGGCGAGGGAGCAAGATCAAGGTGACAACAATACATCAGGAGCAGGATCATGGTTAGATCTACTTGGAGTACCGGTTCGTACTCAGTTGTACTGGAGGTACAATGAGGTGAACAATAGCTTATGTAAGTTTTTAGTTGAGACCTATGAGAGAAGATTACTCAGGTGGGAAGATTACTGGGAGCCCTTGAGGTAGAAGGCCTTGTAGAGGTGGAGAAGAGTGTGATCTCTTTATTGTAATTTCCTTTGTAATGAGTTGAATACAATTATGTGTTGCCTCTCAGTTTATGTGTTATTTCTCATTGATAGTTATTTGTTCTTCTGGTATTTCCGCATGTTTAAGTTGCTTATACATTGGTAATCATGTGTGCTCTTAAATCTGACAAGTTGTGTCAAAACATTGGGAAACTTTGGTCCTATCAAATGGTATCAGAGCGAGGTTGGACGTTCTCAGAGCGAGCTTGACTAACAGGTAGTTCAGATCTGTTAAGTGTGTATTAATTATAGGTTACTCACAGGGGTTGCTATTTGAGTGGGAGTATAGCAAGGCAGAAGAATGGAGAAATTCAGACACAGGTGTAGTACCACAAGGAGTGTGGTGGGTTGTCTTTGGAATACAAGCCAAGATGCAGATTAGACAGAGTACTGGTATGGGTATAGGTGTAGCTCTTTATCTCCAAGTGGGAGATTGTTAGGGTGTGGAGCTAAAAGCTTCACCTTGTTACAAATAGGAGGAGGTTTTTCACAACTTGACAGTCACCGGCATTGACAGGCCACAACCGACGTCAGTCAGGAGAAGCGTAGAGGAAACCGGCATCGACAGGAGATCGGTCGGCATCGGTCACCTCCAAGAAGGCAGGGACCGACGTCGGTCACCTGTAGCAGTCAGAACTGCTATTGACGAACAGTCAGTTAAGTGAACATGGAGTTTGCATGTTAGAGACCAGTTTGAGTCTTTGAGCCGCCCGTCTAATTTAGTGTATGCATGAGATCTATATAATAGAATCATGGGCTGTATTGTTAAGTGTTGAACTTGTAGAATCCAAGTGTGGAGCTTGGAGAGTTCTTCCCATGGTGGAATCAAGTAGGATTCCCCATGTATGTAAGATCAGGTTTGATATGCAGGGTGTTGCAGGATCATGGAGGAGATCTACATGTGATAAGTAAGATCAGGTTGGTCTGCAGGGATGTATGTATGCGAGGGTCAGAATAGGATCGGCGAGGGAGCAAGATTAAGGTGACAGCAATACATCAGGAGCAGGATCATGGTTAGATCTACTTGGAGTACTAGTTCGTACTCAGTTGTACTGGAGGTACAATGAGGTGAGCAACAGCTTGTGTAAGTTGTTAGTTGAGACCTATGAGAGAAGATTACTCAGGTGGGAAGATTACTGGGAGCCCTTGAGGTAGAAGGCCTTGTAGAGGTGGAGAAGAGTGTGATCTCTTTATTGTAATTTCCTTTGTAATGAGTTGAATACAATTATGTGTTGCCTCTCAGTTTCTGTGTTATTTCTCATTGATAGTTATTTGTTCTTCTGGTATTTTTGCATGTTTAAGTTGCTTATACATTGGTAATCATGTGTGCTCTTAAATCTGACAAGTTGTGTCAAAACTTTGGGAAACTTTGGTCCTATCAACGCTTATGTGGGATGTTTGTATATGATATTTTTTATTCCACTTATTATATTATCCCTTAAAAATTTAGCTTCATCTTACTTAGGTGTCATAAAGAGGTTAAGTTGGTGAAATGGTGAGTTTCACCTATATTTCCAATTGTAGTTCAAATGAGTGTCATTGTGAGTTAACCTATGAGTTCCATAATGAGTTACACTTATTCCCACTATGATTTCTTTTATGAATTCACTCCCTCTACTCATTCTATACATTCCTCTTCACCAGGCTATTGTAAACGAATGAAGAATGAAATATAGTTGATTTATTCAGTGTGTGTATGGTGAAGCTTTCATTGATATAGTAATGATATCTTGTAGAGATATTGGTTGAAGAGTTTTGTTAACTCTTTCAAGATTATTTAAATCTCAGGATTCCCTCCCTATTTTGGATTCTCAGATTGTTTATGTTTATCAGAGTTGTTTCCAGAATGTAGATAATGTGAGTGCAATGGAGAAGTGGTCACAGAAGTTGAAGCAAGTGCACACCACATAGATGCTAAAGTAATTTGAAAATAACACAATAAGAGAAATTGCACAAGACAAAATGGAGAAAACCAAAATCTTATTAATATGAGATGGCCAAAGTGAGGACTACAAATAGGAGAGTACGTATGTAACTCCTCCACAAAAGGTGGAGAAGGTACCCCAAGAATAGAATGTAAATCCTCCATGAAAGGTGGTGACAAGGTGCTAAGAATAGAGAAGTAACTCTCATCAACGGAGTTACTTATGAAATTCTTATCACACCTATGACACATCTATGACACACACCTCCACATAAGCTAGCATATCCCACAAATGTAAGAAAAATCCATGTATGCACAAGAAATACAATTTCCGTAATTAATAAATAGGGGGAAAAAAACTACACTAATAACCCCTCATAAGTGCAGCTTAGGTGGGCAGTGTGTAAATATAAAATGGGTCCTAACATCTAGGCCTGATGAGGTACCCATGTACAAAAGCAATCTCCCATAAGATAGAGAAAAGGAGAAAAATCGTAGGAAAAAACTCCCCCCCAAAAGAGAGACATAAAAGAAAAGAAGAGTCTAGAAGGCCCCCCCAGAAGATGACGCTACTACAAATGTGGACTGCACCCCAAGAAGAGCTCTTAGATGAATGAACTTTCTCTTAGTGAAAGGTTTGGTGAAGATGTCTACAACCTGCTTCGAAGACTAGAAAAATATCAAGTCAATGACCTGACTATGAATAAGCTCTCAAATGAAATGCATGTGAATCTCTATGTGATTGGTCTGCTAGTGCTGAACTGGATTCCTACAAATCTGAATGGTACTCTGGTTGTCATAATAAATGATGGTGGGCTGCCTAATAGGAATGATAAACTTAGAAAGAATCCCCTGAAGCCAAATAGCTTCAGTAGCTGCATTAACAGCTCCCCTGTACTCTGCCTCTGTGGATGATATAGCAATAGCATTCTGCTTCTTGATAGACCAACTAATAGGACTATAACCTAGAGAGAAACTGTAACCAAAAGTGGACTTACGATTCTTCAAATCACCTGCCCAGTTTGAATCTGTACATCCAACCAAGTCAACCTCTATGCCAAATTTGAAGTGAATCCCGTATCTATGTGAACCCTATATGTAGTGCAAGATCCTCTTAGCTACTTTCCAATGCATCTCATGAGGTTCTTGCATGAATATGGAGATAAGTCCCATTGTATATGATATGTCAGGCCTAGTGTGAGTCAAGTAGATGAGACTACCAACAAGTTTTTGATACCGAGTGGCATCAACCAATGGTGAAGAACAATCAGTCTCAAACTTGACTCCTGATAGAAAGGGAGTTAGAGATGGCTTGCAATCAGCCATGTGAAATCGAGCCAATAAGTTGAGAGCATACTTAGGCTGTGCAAGAGAAATCCCTAAATCTATTTGTGAAATATCGATGCCAAAGAAGTAGTGAAACAAACCCAAGTCTGTCATGTCAAATCTATCCTGAAGAGATGCCTTCACCACTGCACTAGCTGATGAAGAACTCCTAGTGATCAAAAGGTCATCAACGTATAAAACCAAAATCAAGAGTGAATCATCTTGCCATAAGAAATAGACATTGGGATCAGAATGGCACCTAGTGAAACCCACTGTGAGAAGGAAGGAATCCATCTTGGCATACCAATCCTGAGGGGCATGTTTGAGGCCATAGATAGATTTCCTAATTCTACATACTAAGGAAGAATCCTGAAAAAATTCTAGTGGATGTTCCATGTAGATCTCCTCCTCAAGGTCTTTGTGAAGAAAGGCAATCTTCACATCCATCTGATGCACATCCCAACCATGTTCTGCGGTAATAGCCAAGGTGAGTCAGATAGAAGTCATCTTTGCAACGGGTGCAAAGGTCTCTGAGTAGTCAATGCCTACCACCTGTGAGAAAACCTTCGTGACCAATCACGCCTTGTACTTATCAACCGACCCATCTGATGCAAACTTGGTTTGATATATCCACCTACATTGAACCATCTTTCTTCCCTTAAGAAGTGAAGTCAAATCCCAAGTGTGATTTTTGATTAAGGAAGAATATTCTTCCTCCATAGCATTATCCCACTCAGGTACCCTCGATGCCTCTCAAAAAGTCTGTGGATCTGAAACTATAGTAAAGAAGGCATGTGGATCTCTCTAAAAATCCCCCTAGTACGTCTGTCATCTGTGGGATCTTCTACCCAAGTGCCAGCACTCTCAAGTGTCTGTCTGGCCCAAAGTGGCTCGGAAGTGGGTGAGTCAAGTGCTAACTCCAAATCCTTTGACTAACTAGAGGTGGATGACTCTGCATCACTATCCTCATTGTCTAAACTCAAAGAAGAAGAAGATGTTTCTAGCTCAAGAACTTGCTGTGGCTGATCTGAATCTGATGAGGAATCATCATGAAGAAGTAGATCCGATGAGGGGGAAGAAGTTTCAAGTGTTGAGTCTCTAGGACTCTCTTAAAAATAGACACTTCTCGTGATGAAAAACTCATGAGTGATAGGATCAGAAGGTGATATCCCTTAATACCATCTGGATATCCTACAAAGATGCAAGGCTTAGACTGACGTTCCATAGCTTTGCATTTCTTCTTCAGAATTTGGGCCACGGCTGGGGATCCAAAAACTCTAAGGTGCTCAACATCAGGTTTCCTTTTATGCCGAGCTTCAAAGGGTGTTATCCCTTTCAAATCTTTGTGAGAAACCTTGTTTTTAATGTAGCAAGCACAATTGATAGCTTCAGCCCAATACTATGGTGCTAGGGATTTGGAGTGAATCATATAGCTACCCATCTCTTTCAAGAACCTATTTTTCCATTCTACAACCCCATTATGTGAAGGAATGTAAGTGACTATGTGCTGCAAATCAATCCCTCTGTAGTGCAAAACTGCTCAAATCTGATGCTGACATACTCCCCTCCATTATTAGTTTAAATAACTTTGATGGATTTCTCACTCTGTTTCTCAACAAGAGCCTTAAAGTCTAGGAATTTTTCAAACACTTCAGAGTTTTGTTTGAGAAAATATATCCAAGTGTACCTAGAGAAATCATCAATGAAAGTGAGGATGTACTTGGCCCTTGTGAAAGATGGTTTGGGAAAGGGTCCTGATACATCACTGTGGACTAACTCCAAAGGTTGTGAAGCCCTCCAAGCTTTGCCTTTGTCAAATTTTGCTTTGGGATGCTTCCCAAGGGAGCACCCCTCGCAAAGTCCTTTTAAGAATTGGACACGAGGCAAGCCAATGACCATGTCATGTTTGTAAAGTTTCTCAAGGTAGTGGTAGTTAAGGTGGCCAAATGGCTCATGCCACAATTTTCTAACTCCATTTGAATGAGTCAGAAATGTTGTTGGAGAAAAATTTGATGCAAAATGTGAGGTGTATAACCTTGCTTGGTGATCTGCCCTACCCACTGCCACTGTAGTGTCACTATGCAACTCCCTGATAGTCACTGAATCTAGTGAAACTTCAACTGTCATACCCCGACCAATGTGAGTGATTTGGTACACTAATATGTGTACCAAATTATGATATATGCTAGTTTTAAGTGAAATAATAGTTATGTGTCTTATGTACTTGAGTAAATTATTTAATTAAAATTTTGACCAAATATAGTGGTTAGGCACAAGTATATACAAATCAGAATGAGATATAAAATATATAGGCTATGGGGAAATGACCAAATAATTATAAATAGCATTCTTAAACTTGAATGTGATTGAATATTTGGATTAATCTTGAAAATTTATGCAATTTAAAAAAAAGAATCATCTCAATTTGAGTCTATATGTAAAAGTTATAGTCATTTGAAACAACTTTAGAGGCCACTAGTCCTAGCTCAAGAGGTCACCAGTCCAGATCCAAAAGTCACTAGTCCAAACTCTAGAGGTCACCAGTCTAGTGCTATAGGTCACTAATATTTATATAATAAATTATATAAATAAAGTATTTATAAATATTGAATGACATCAGAGTCTCTAATTTGATTACCTCCATAGGCAAGTTGGTTAATAACATAAAGGTAATTTTTTTTAAACACCATCCTCACTTATTCCAGGCTCCAAATATGTTACCACTCTTTATGGAGGGTGGATGTCAGACCCCACTTTACATTTAATTTTTTAATTATTATTTTATAATAATAATGTAAAACTAAATAGAAACTCATACACATATATATATCTTATATATGAAGTGAATATAATAAACGATATACATTCTAATTATTAATTATATCAATATGTGGATAGTCACTGAATCTAGTGAAAACTCAACTCTCATACCCTGACCAATGTGAGTGATTTGGTACACTAATATGTGTACCAAATTATGATATATGCTAGTTTCAAGTGAAATAATAGTTATGTGTCTTATGTAATTGAGTAAATTATTTAATTAAAATGCTGACCTGCCCTACCCACTACCACTGTAGTGTCACTATGCAACTCCTTGATAGTCACTAAGTGCATTTACCTTACCCACAGCCACTGTAGTGTCACTATGCAACTCCCTGATAGTCACTGAATCTAGTGAAAACTCAACTCTCATACCCCGACCAATGTGAGTGATTTGGTACACTGATACATGTACCAAATTAGTAAATTATATGCTAGGGTTCCTTGCTTGGTCACCTTGCTTGATGATCTGCCCTACCCACTGCCACTGTAGTGTCACTATGCAACTCCCTGATAGTCACTGAATCTAGTGAAAACTCAACTCTAATACCCCGACCAATGTGAGTGATTTGGTACACTAATATGTGTACCAAATTATGATATATGTTAGTTTTAAGTGAAATAATAGTTATGTGTCTTATGTACTTGAGTAAATTATTTAATTAAAATGTTGACCAAATATAGTGGTTAGGCACAAGTACTTACAAGACAATATGTGGTCACCTTGCTTGGTGATCTGCCCTACCCACTGCCACTATAGTTTCACTATTCAACTCCCTGATAGTCACTGAATCTAGTGAAAACTCAACTCTCATACCCCGACCAATGTGAGTGATTTGGTACACTAATATGAGAATGGTTGAAAGAGAAAGAACACTTAGAACATTATTGAATGTTCCTCCTTCCATTTCAACTGAACCTCTCCCTACAACAAAAATTGATGTGTCATCACCCAAACTAATTTAAGTCATGCTACAAGGCTCTAAAGATGAAAACTCAACTAGTGAAGAGCCCATGTGGTGAGAAGCACCTGAGTCTATGACCCACGAAGATGTATAATCTACAGTTGTTACAAGGGCCTTGCCATTTTCTTTCTCCTTACCCTTGCCTTTTGCCTTAGTAAAATCTTGGGTAGATGAATTCTGCTTGATGGACTCAGGAACACCTATGTTGTTCTTCTCTAGAAGATGAGTTAGGTGATCTATATGTTTCTTCATGTATTTGTGTTCATCATACCCTATCTTCTTAAAATAGGCACACTTAACCTTCTCCTTCTTAGGTTTAGCATTGGAAGATGAAGTCTTAGTGTTGTTTTTGGTAGGATTGGTGTTTTCTTTATTCTTCTCTTGGTCCTTATTCTTTTTCTTCTTCTCTTTTGTTGAAGTCTTATCCTTACCATTTCCAGATATCAAGGCTTGGAGTTGAGTATACTTCATTGTGCCCATTTGATTTAGCTTATCTTGCTCCCTAGTCAATTCGGCAATGAATGAATCCAAGGAAGGCATTTTCCATGTAGTTCCAAGGGCAATTTTTGTGGCATGGTAAGTGGAGACAAAGACTGAATAGCTTAGACCTAACTTTGCGAGAATAGAAAGTATGAGTTTATCATCTTTCTTCTCTATCCCACACTTTTTCAATTTCAATCTAAGGGCCTTAAAATTAGTGAAGAAGTCATGTAGGGTGTCAAAGTTTCTAGGACTTAGACTTATGAGTTCATTTTCGAGCTCATGACCTCTCATCTCATCAAGCATCGCAAACAATTTTTCTAAGGTGTCCCATATGTCATTAGGAGTTTGGGAGGATTTTAAGTGGAAGAGAAGTTTTGGAGACACAGAAAAGCTCAGTAATCCATAGGCTTCATCACTACAGTTTTACCACTTGACCTTTTTAGCATCTATGTTGGGTTCTACTTTTGTACCCATGGTGATCTTATACAACCCTTTTCTTTCAAGAATGATTGAAATTTTAACTTTATATTCATGATAGTTGAAGGGTGTTAGGGGTTTAAGTTGAAAATAATATATTTTTTAGCTGAATTTAGGTGAAGTTGTGTTGATTGCAAGTTGTGAATGTATGCAGAAAGGAGAATGAAAGCAAGTTGTGAAAAGAAACCACACCCCCTTGAAATATTGAGCCCCCATAAAATATGCAAGTGCATGCTCAAAAGACATTAGAATCAGCTGAAAATGCGTCTTAGAGCAATCAATGTAAGACTAAAGCAAACAAGACGTCGAACTCAGCCGAAAATGCGTCCCAAGAGACCCAAATTTTTGGCACTTTATAAACTAGTACATTTTTAAAAAATAACAAGTATACACTATGGAGAATTTAATTACAATCACTTTTGCAAAAAATGGAACACAAAACTAAGCTACCGTTTGCAAGATATTAAAGTTACAATTTTCTCGTAAACTAGTGTTTTTGCAAAAAAAACACTAAAACATTAAAAAAATGTCTTTTGTGGGGAGATAAAGTGGTCTTCCAACCACTCATTGGATTTGACATAGAATGAAGAATCCAAAGGAGGTCTTTGTGAGGGGGAATTGGCCTCCCACCAACCTGGGCCTAACCCTTCGTCTTTGTAGGTCGAAGATACAAGTTTGAATTCAAACCCCCCAAAAAAATAAGACTGTCTAAAATCCTTAATATTCAGTCAAATTGACTAATTTTTTTTATCAAGTCAATTTTAACTAAAAAAAATGAAGCATAGACATAATAATGGAGCCATGTGTCCAAGAGGTGCCAAATAAGATGTCAAGGAAGGGGCGTCCAAAAGCAAACAGTCCAGAATTTTGACTCAAAAAAGACAAAAAACTAAATGCAAACCTATTAAAACCATATGGCCTAATTTTTGGTATAAATAAAGCTCAAAACACTAGGTACAGAAGCCGGAAGGATAACAACAGACACAACAGGAAGTGGCGTCCCAAAAAAGAGGGCGCAAATCTAAATTTTTTTTGTAAAAAACAAAAAAAATAGACCTACCATATGGCCTAAGGTGCCTAGCTAGAAGGATGCAGCTGCTAAAATTTGGTTTAGCTAGAGAATCAGGCTGGAGACTTTGGCATGGACACATGAAGGAGTGCTGAAGCTAGGCGCAGATGCTAATTTTGTTGAAGGATAGAAGCTTGGCACAGAACTGAAGTTTGGTGCTCGGACTAGAAGTTGTTGACCAGAAGAGCTGACTGTGAGGAGTGCTGACTGTTCTGTCCTTTTTTGTTCCACACAATAATGGCACTCAAGAACACAAGTAAAACCATCACCTAAAGACAACCAAGACACCCAAAGGCCAAGGATCCAAGAAAACTAACCAGAAATGATATTGACATAATTTTTTTATTTTAGACCAAATCTAGAATAAAAAAATAAAGAGAACTCCACTCCTCTTGATTTCAAAATAAGTTAAAAGCATAATCACACACAAGATTACCGAGTTAGCTCTGATACCATATCGGAGTTATTGCCAGAATCCGGATAATGCAAATGCAATGGAGACATGATCACATAAGTTGAAGTAAGTGCACACCACATAGATGCTAAAGTAATTTGAAAATAACACAATAAGAAAAATTGCACAAGACAAAATGGAGAAAACCAAAATATAATTAACATGACATGGCCAAAGTGAGGACTACAAATAGGAGAGTATGCAAGTAAGTCCTCCACAAAAGGTGGACAAGGCACCCCAAGAATAGAATGTAACTCCTCCATGAAAGGTGGTGACAAGGTGCTAAAAATAGAGAAGTAACTCCCATCAAGGGAGTTACTTATGACATTCTTATGACACCTATGACACATCTATGACACACACCTCCATATAAGCTAGCCTATCCCACAATTGTAGGAAAACTCCATGTATGCACAACAAATACAATTTCCCTAATTAATAAATAGGGAAAAATAAAAACCTACACAAATAACGTTTTGGTTCTTGGATTAACCATCAATTCTATGTTGGTTTCAATTATCTTTGAATTTTTATATGTTTGGAGTCTTTTTAAGTGATTAAAGGACATTTTGGATGTTTGTGACCATGGTTTTTTGAAATGGAATTTTAATTTATTAGTTATATTAGTTTTATGGTGGTGCTTCATATTTTCACTCCTATAGCACTTTGGGATGAAATTTGCATAATTTAAGGGCACCTTTCCCTTGTTTTTATTTATCAAAACTAAATATAAACATATGAAAAATATTTTATTATCTTAATTATAAATATTTTTCAGAATAGTTATGATACAAAGAACTTGTATATTGTAATTTTTACACAAAACATCTTAAATCCAAAATTTTATTTTTAATATATCAATATTATTCTAAATTCCAATGTTGGTATGTCATTTATATTTTAGACTTTGTGTGTGTGTGTGTGTGTGTGTGTGTGGTGTGTGTGTGTGTGTGTGTGTGTGTGTGTGTGTGTGTGTGTGTGTGTGTGTGTGTGTGTGTGTGTGTGTGTGTGTGTGTGTGTGTGTGTGTGTTTCAATATCTAGTTTTCTATATAATTATAATAAGGAGAAATATCAAATACTCATATATTCCTTTTACAAACATGTGGAAGCGTATTTTCCTATTTGACAAACCTATTTTTTACTACAAAGGTGACTATTTACAAATCCACACTTCCATTCCCTAAATCAATTTGAATATTGAAATACAATCAAAATAAAATCAATCACATTTATCAAAACCACTTATCACTATAGGACTCAACACACACAATATCCTTTATTTAGCCATGCAACTTTAGTGCACTCTAAATTTCTCATATCATAGTCCTTTATTCATCAAGTTTTCCTATTTACATGTCCATTATTTCATAACTATTATTGTAATTCACTATCAAAATATAAAAACTAGTGTGTGTGTGTGTGTGTGTGTGTGTGTGTGTGTGTGTGTGTGTGTGTGTGTGTGTGTGTGTGTGTGTGTGTGTGTGTGTGTGTGTGTGTGTGTGTGTGTGTGTGTGTGTAAATTTTAGTTCAAGAATGATAAATGATTCTAAAGAAGATAATACATGAATCTAGTACAAAATTTATTTGTCAAAAGTATCTTTAAAAGATAAAAATATGGAACAAAAGAAATTTATTTTAAAAATGAATTTAAACCATGTTATCTTAAATCAAGTGAAGTTCCTCATATAAACTAAATTTCTTGATCCATGATAATTTATAAAAAGACATTGTTATCCCCTATAGATAGGGAAACTTAATTCAAAATGAACTTTACTTTAAATTTCTAGGAAACATAATTTGTATGCACTCTTATTATTTATAAATCAATGAATAAACTATTGGGTTTTTTTTAATAAATCATGAAGTTAAACTCTTAAAATAATTCATTGATATGTGGGTAACTAAGGTGATCACCCAGACATGAAAGCTAGTGAATCGACCTAATTTTTACAACCTTCTTCACGTTACTACAAAATAATTCAAACAAGATGTGTAAAGTTCATTATATAAAACAAACAAAAAATTGAAATAATTGCTGAGCTTTGAAAATGATAGGTTAAAAAGAGTTAAGTCTTTAGCATCTAAGTTTAGAAGCTCAGAGGTAGAACAAGATAGGTTAATAGATGAAGTTGTCAATATTTTGAAGCCCTCACTATTAAATTTTGAGATCATAGATAAAGAGTTTGACACTGAATATTCACTAGGTGAAGTTTAAAAGGTAAATGAGGCAAGTTATGGGTATATAATGCATATAGCTGGCAGTTAATGTCCCCAACATCATAGATCCCTTAATTTGAACCATAGTTATAATAGGAGTATCTTCATCAACTAATTATATTAAAAGAATGGCATCAGTATTCTAATTTTAGAATAATTATGTATTTCCATGATTTTTTCTCAAAGTAAGACTTTGGTTCTCCATCTATTAGTGTATATACATAATTTATTTTTGGTTGGAAAGTCTATTTTGATTGTTATCATTGTAACATGCATTCTTGCATGAATTTTTAACTAAATGTTCTATTTTTGGACTTGTGAAATTAGATGAATGTTGAAGAGATGAGGCCTTCCCAATTGTAATATCATTATTCTTAGGTGTTGAGTGTCCCTTAGACCTATCATTACTCTTTTATACTTTTGACACCAGTGACATTTTTCTTGATTGAAGGTATTCTAGTGAAGCCCAATGTTAGTTGTTTTTCTAATCGAGTATTAGATTTCAAACACTCATATAGATTTATTTCATATATGAATTTTGAGTAATTTTACTATGGAATACTTTAGAAACATCTTTAGGGGGATTTATTTCTCTCTCTTCTTCTTTGTCTCTCTTTTTGGGGTTGGGGTTTCCCACTAGGTTTTCTCCTTTAATTCATCTTTTTGAGAGTTGCATTGTACATGGGTACTTCATGAATGATTGTTACTAGGACACATTATTTATTTTAAACCCACCTAAGCTATGCTTAAGTGGGATTTCAGTATATGATATTCATTATTCCATTTATTATATTATCCCTTAAAAATTTAGCTTCAACTTATTTAGGTTTCATAAAGAGGTTAAGTTGGTGAAATGGTGAGTTTCACCTATATTTCCAATTGTAGTTCAAATGAGTGTCATTGTGAGTTATCCTATGAGTTCCATAAGGAGTTACACTTATTCCCACTATGATTTCTTTTGTGAATTCACTCCCTCTACTCATTCTATATATTCTTCTTCACCAGGGTATTGTAAACGAATGAAGAATGAAATATAGTTGATTTATTCTATGTGTATGGTGAAGCTTTCATTGATATAGTAATGATATCTTCTAGAGATATTGGTTCAAGAGTTTTGTTAAATCTATCAAGATTATTTAAGTCTCAAGATTCCCTCCCTATTTTAGATTCTCAGATTGTTTATGTTTTGGTTCTTGGATTAACCATTGATTCTATGTTGGTTTCAATTATCTTTGAATTTTTATATGTTTGGAGTCTTTTTAAGTGATTGAAAAACATTTTGGATGTTTGTGACCATGGTTTTTGGAAACAGAATTTTAATTCATTAGATATATTAGTTCTATGGTGGTGCTTCATATTTTCACTCCTATAGCACTTTGAGATGAAATTTGCATAATGTAAGGGCACCTTTCCCTTGTTTTTATTTATCAAAACTAAATATAAACATATGAAAAATATTTTATCTTAATTATAATTATTTTGCAGAATAATTATGATACAAAGAACTTGTATATTGTCATTTTTACACAAAACATCTTAAATCCAATATTTTATTTCTAATATATAAATATTATTCTGAAGTCCAATGTTTGTATGTCATTTATATTTTAGACTTTATGTGTGTGTGCGTACATGTGTACATACGTGCGTGCACATGTGCTTGTGTGTGTGTGTGTGTGTGTGTGTGTGTGTGTGTGTGTGTGTGTGTGTGTGTGTGTGTGTGTGTGTGTGTGTGTGTGTGTGTGTGTGTGTGTGTGTGTGTGTGTGTGTGTGTGTGTGTGTGTGTGTGTGTGTGTTTGTGTTTGTGTGTGTGTGTGTGTGTGTGTGTGTGTGTGTGTGTGTGTGTGTGTGTGTGTGTGTGTTTGTGTTTGTGTGTTTGTGTTGTGTGTGTGTGTGTGTGTGTGTGTGTGTGTGTGTGTGTGTGTGTGTGTGTGTGTGTGTGTGTGTGTGTGTGTGTGTGTGTGTGTGTGTGTGTGTGTGTGTGTGTGTGTGTGTGTGTGTACATTTTAGTTCAAGAATGATAAATTATTCTAAAGAAGATAATACATGAATCTAATACAATATTGATATGTCAAAATTATCTTTAAAAGATAAAAATATGGAACAAAAGAAATTTATTTTAAAAATGAATTTAAACCATGTTATATTAAATCAAGTGAAGTTCCTCATATAAACTAAATTTCTTGATCCATGATAATTTATAAAAATACATTGTTATCCCCTATAGATAGGGCAATTTATTTCAAAATGAACTTTACTTTAAATTTCTAGGAAACATAATCTGTATGCACTCTTATTATTTATAAATCAATGAATAAACTATTGGGGTTTTTTTATAAATCATTAAGTTAAACCCTTTAAATAATTCATTGATATGTGGGTAACTAAGGTGATCACCCAGACATGAAAGCTAGTGAATCGACCTAATTTTGACAACCTTCTTCACTTTACTACAAAATAATTCAAACAAGAGGTGTAAAGTGCATTATATAAAACCAACAAAGAAGTGAAATAATTGGTGAGATTTGAAAATAATAGGTTAAAAAGAGTTAATTCTTTAGCATCTATGTTTAGAAGCTCAAAGGTAGAACAAGATAGGTTAATAGATGAAGTTGCCAATATTTTGAAGCCCTCACTATTAAATTTTGAGATCATAGATAAAGAGTTTGACACTGAATATTCACTAGGTGAAGTTTTCAAGGTAAATGAGGCAAGTTATGGGTATATAATGCATATAGCTGGCAGTTAATGTCCCCAGCATCACAGATCCCTTAGTTTGAACGATAGTTATAACTGGAGTATCTTCATCAACTAATTATGTTAAAAGAATGGCATCGGTATTCTAATTTTGGAATAATTATGTATTTGCATAATTTTTTTTCAAAGTAAGAATTTGGTTCCCCATCTATTGGTGTATATACATAATTTATTTTTGGTTAGAAAGTCTATTTTGATTGTTATCATTGTAACATGCATTCTTGCGTGAATTTTTAACTAAATGTTCTATTTTTGGATTTGTAAAATTAGATGAATCTTGAAGAGATGAGGCCTTCCCAATTGTAAGATTGGGAGAGAATTTAATATGCCTAGGGAAACACTTAGACTAGGGAATAAGAATGAATTCTAAACTCAAATAAAATACATGAATCATCCATTTAATTAATGTAACCAAATAATCTTGCATAAGGAGTATTTATATTCAATACCTCTCACCAAATCTACATAGGATTGTGACAAGTGGCATGATCTTATGAGGTGAAACAAACCTCTCACCAACCTTGCATAGGATTTTGACAAGTGTCATGATCATGTTAGGTGAGAAAAATATTTAAAACACCTTATTAAACTTAAGTAGATAAGGTGTGAATGAAATCAACCAGTAGAACCGATTATGGAAATAACCCTGCTCACACCTAATAGTGGAACTAGATAGGAAATAACCTTGTTCACACCAAACCCCCCCCCCCCTCTTAATTAAAACTTACGGTTTTATAATCATGTAAACATAATAAATCGGTCCCATAAAAAATGCTTGATGAGGCACCCATGTACATGGTAATCCCTTCAAAACATAAGAGAAGGAAAAAACTCAGGAAAAAAATCCCCCTCCCCAGGAAAGGATGATGTAAGAAGGTCAAGTGACCCCCCTAGAAGTAGTGTTTCACACACCTAACAGAGTTCCAAAGTTATGGAACTTACTATTAGTGAAATGTTTGGTGAGTATATCTTCAACTGGCTCTATCATAGGATAATAACGTAGATCAATGATTTTCTCCTAAATCAACTCCTTGATGTAGTGCATAAGGATCTTGATGTGTTTGGTCCTCTAATGATAAAATAATTTATTTTATATATAAATGGTACTCTTATGGTCACAAAGAATGATCTATGGATGGGTAATAGTGATACCAAACATAGTTAGAATATTTTGAAGCTAATTAGACTCAGTAGTGGCATTAACATCCCCCAAATACTTTGCTTCAGTCAAAGATAGAGTAATATCATGTTGATTCTTATTCTACCAGGTAATAGGGTAGGAACCAAGGTGAAATTTGTAGCTATTGTGAACCTACAATCCTTAGAATCTCTGACCCAGGAAAAATATGTATATCTTAAAAATTCAAGACTAATCCTTATTACATAGTGTATCCCATGTTGAGGAGTGTGCTAGATGGAATGTAAGATGTGTTTGGCTACTTAATAATGAAATTTATGTGGCTCCTACATAAAATGAGAGACCATGCCAAATTCAAAACAAATATCAAGGTGAGTGTGTGTCATATAGATGAAACTTCCAACAAGTTGACAATATAAAGTGGCATCAATTATAAGAGTGGAACACTTTACCTCAAGATTAACTCTAGATGGGAAGGGAGTTGGTGCAGGCTTAAAATCAACCATATTAAATTGATCAAGTAGATCAAGAGCATACTTGGGTTATGGAAGAGTGATCCCATAATAAAATTAATTTAATTCAATCCTAAGAAAGTAGTGCAAAAAACCCAAATCAATCATAGAAAAGCACTCGTGTAAAGAAGATTTGACGCTAATAATGATGGATGAATAACTCTTAGTAAGAAAAAAGTCATCAATGTTGAGGACCAAAAATAAATGGGAGTCATTTTATATTATAATTTTGGTAGTGAGATCTAAATGACAATGTGAGAATCTAATTGATAGAAGAAATGAGTCCATATTGGCATACCAAGCCCGAGGGGCTTGTTTGAGGGCATAAAGAAACTTTTGCAAGTGACATACCAAAGAAAATCCCTCAATGAACCTTTGTGGTTTCTCTGTGTATATTTATTCTTGAATATCCCTATGAAGAAATGCACTCTTCATATCCATCTGATGTAGAACTCAACCACGAGCTACAGATATAGCAAGAGTAAAAAAAATGGAGTTCATCTTAGCAACAAGTGCAAAGGTCTTATTCTAGTCAACAATTGGAACTTGTGAGAACCCTTTGGCAATAAGGCATGATTTATACTTATCAATTATTCCCTATGCTACATATTTGGTCTAGTATATCTAATTATAACAAACCATTTTCCTTACTTTTGGAATGGGGACTAAATGCCAAGTGTTTTTCCTCATCAAGGAACTGTATTCTTCCTCTATTACTAAGTCCCACTTAGCATGAACATATGCTTCATGAAAATATTATGGAAATGAAGCAAGGGAAATGTATACATATAAAAGATGATGATGTTGTGACTGAGTCCTCTAAGTTTTTGAAGGATCCCCAACAAATTTACCTGCTGAATGAAAAGTCCATCAAACCCATCAAGGTGATGATGAAGATGGGCTAGCAGTAATTGTTGAAGATGACCCTATTAGAGGTAAAGATGAATCATCTAAATCACTATCATTTGATTCCACTATGGATGGAGGAGGAGTATTAGAGACTAAAGGAGAAAATATCTCCTCAAACTTAACACTCCTAGCAATGAAAATTTCCTTTGCCTCTAGATATAAAATTTGATATCCCTTGATACCATCAAGACAGCCAAAAAAAGGCAATGTCAACTCTATTTTTATAGATATTTACATTTATCTAAATGATTGCATGATAACAAAAGAGAGATAAAAACTCAAAAATGTCTTATAATAGGTTTTTGAAAGCACCAAACTTTATGTCGAATGCAGTTTTGAATTGAGTGGCATAATTAATAGCTTTGACCAAACATTTTGGGCCAACTAAGTGAGCATGTATCATGTGAGTTGCCATTTACTTTAGGGTATGATTCTTCTATTCAGTAACACCATTTTTATTGGGTGTGTAGAAAATATAATGTTGAAGTTTGATCCTTCAGTGCATAGAATTTCTTAAAAGGATGATTCACATATTATTGGCCATTATCTATGTGGAGAATTTTGAGAGATTGTTTTTTAGCATGATCTTTTAAGTCTAGAAACCATTTGAATACTTCACTCTTCTGATGAAGGAAGTAGACCCAAGTAAACCATGATTATTCATCAATGAAGGTGAGGACATAATAGTTTTTGCTAAAAGATGATGTGGTAAATGGACCCATAAGTTCACTATAAACTAATTCAAGGATTTGTGCAGCCCTCCAAAATGACCCTTTGTCTAATTTCTCCTATTAATGTTTGCCCATTATATAGCATGAACATATGCCTTCAAAAAATATAATGGGAGGGAGTCCTTGTACTATATCTTTTGAGTTGAGTTTTTGAAGATAACGGTAGTTGACGTGGCCAAAATGCTCATGCCATAATTTACTCACTAAATATGTATGAGTGAAAAAAATCATATAATGGGAATAAGGCAAAAAATTGGATAATGCATATACTTGAGACTCATGATTAGATTTTCCCATTATAACTAAGGCATTATCCATGATATCCTGAATTTACATTGAATTAGGGAAGAACTCAACTTTATTTTCAATCCCAAGATGTGTGATCTGGTAGACTAAGAGAAGGTTGGAACATAAATTTGGAACACATCGTACATCTAAAAAAGTGCCTTCTTGCATTACAACTAATCTTTTTCAAATAAATTCCATCGGTGTATCATCTCTTGTGAGAATGTGAGGCAACGAATAAGGTTCTAATGAATAAAGTTGTTCTCAATTAGAACCCATATGATGTGTGGTCCTAGAATCAAGTGTTGGAAATATTGGCATTGATGTCAAAGGTCTAGCATTATTGGTGGTAAAGGCCCCAATGCATTTAATGATGTTTTTAATAGTTATATCTTGGCTAATGTGTGTTAATATTTATTTAATATTAACAAATATATTTTTTGTTACATATAAGACAAAAGAAGGGCCCATGGAGAAGTCAAAGAGCAATGGGGTAAAGACAAAAGAAGGGTGGGACTCATTTTCCCATGAAGAGTCATCTTGGGGAATTCTAAGAGTCACCAAGTGAAGACAAAAGAGGAAGGGCACAATTTCTCGTGAAAGGACACTTTAAAGAATACGAAAAGTCACCAAGATAAAGACAAAAGAGGGAAGGACATTTTTACTCATGAAGGGTCACCACATGACTTTTCTAAGGTAAGGATATGAAGGGTCATACAAGTTTGGTGCCATTTTCCATGAGGATTTAAGGGTCACAAAGGGTGAAGGCCAAAGGTCATTTAGAAAGATATAAATAAAGTCTTGAGAAGCCACTTGTAATATGAGAGAAAGAGTTTGATTTGAGATAGAAATATCTAGCATAGAAGAACATTTGAGAGAGATGAATATGATTTGTATTTGTTATATCTAGCTTAGAAGAGAAAAGGTGAGAGAGAGGAAAGAGATTTTGTAATGAACTATCATTTATTGAGATAGCAACATTGAAAGATACTTATGTGGTATACATAAAGGGGTTGGTGCTCCTATGGGTTAGTGCTCATGAATTGTTGTTGTATTGGTGCTCAACAAAGGGGTTGGTGCTATTATGGGTTGGTGCTCATGAATTTTTGATATGTTGGTGATCAGCAAAGGGGTTGGTTCTCTTATGGGTTGGTGCTCACAAATTGTTGTTGTGTTGGTGCTCAGCAAAGGGGTTGGTGTTCTTTTGGGTTGGTGCTCAGCAAACGGGTTGGTGCTTGTGAATATTGTTTGAATTGGTGCTCATTCATATGCTTGAGATTGTTTTCCATGGTTTTTCCCACATTGGGTTTCCACATTATATCTGTTGTCTCTCTCTATCTTGTGTGGTGTTTATTGTTTCAGTTTTATTGCATATATTGAATGTTTGGTTAAGTGGATTTTGATTAAGGGAAAGTTTTATAAGATATATGATATACTGATTCACCCCCCCTCTCAGGATATCTTGTGCTTAACAATTGGTATCAGAGCAAGTTTCTTCAGAAAGGGTTTAACAGCTTGAAGGTAGATCAAGGAAAAGCACAAGATGGCCAAGCAGCTAAAGAAGGAGAATCAAGAGTTGAAATCTGTGGTTGAAGCTCTTAAAGAATAGTTGTGTATCTTAGATTCTAAGTTGGCTATAGAAGTAAAATAAAATAAGATATTTATTCAGGATCTTAAGAATCAGTTAGAGGTTGCAAATTCAAGTTTGAAATCAAGAGAAGAAGAGTGTAATCAGTTGAAGGTTGAGTTAGGTTCTTTAAAGTATAATCATGAGAAACTTATAATCAAGATTGAGAAAGATCATGAAATATTAGCCCAATGAAAGAAGGATGAAAGTTTTAAATGTGAATTAAAGAAGCCAATCAGGCAGCCCAATGATTTCAAGTTTTCAAATTCTTTTCATGGCCATTGTTTTGTTTGTCATCATGTTTGTCATAGGTAAAGAGATGGTATGAGGAAAAGCAATCCGTCAAAGGGAGATCTTGGTCGCATTTAAAAAGAAGGTATGAGAAATTTTGTTTGCTTTTGTTGTCATAAGGTTGGCCATATTTCTAAATTATGTCTAAATAAAGTAAAGAGATATTCAAGGTGCGTCAAAGGATATAGAGCCCCTACAAAATATGAGAAGAGTCAAACTCAGGTTTGGAGACCTAAAATAGTAAAGGTTGATCAGGTTGAGTTTAAGAGTGATAATGAATTACTTGCTATAGTAGATAAAGAATCAGATAGGAAGGATTGTGAAGAATCTCTTGTTACATTTGAGCATGAGCTTTGTCAATATAAGATAGTTGCAAAAGTTGAGAAGATGAAAAAATCATAAATGTTGAGGTTAGTAAGTCAAAAAGGTTAGACATGCTTAAACATATTCTAAGAGAAAAACACAAGAAGATCAAGGAAGAAACAGAGGAGACATGGCAATCTCCTGAGATTTGTTTCTAGGACCCTTTGTGTGGGGTGTCTCTTCTAGGCTTCAAGGAGACACTTTTGAGAAAAATTGAAGCATGGTGGATGTTATTAGGTCTTGGATATGTTGCATGACAAGAAGGTGAATTGGAAGATTAATTTGTATATCTTTTGAGGGAATAGATTTTTTTTTGCATCAGTGTTATGGTTTGAGGCTATGAAGTGTTTAAAAACTTTTAAGGTGTTTCAAATAGATATGGTCATAAGAAATTAGAATGTTAAAAAAGAGATAATAGTTTCAAAAATAAGGAGAAGGATACTCATTCAAATTCAATCAATAAGGATCAGATTTTCAAAGATCCATTCATTAAGAAGAAGGTTCAGACATGTTCATGGCAGAAGAAACAATCTGAAGATTCTATGATGGTTCAAATAGCTCTACATGTAAGAAATGAAGATCAGCCATGGTTAGTTGATAAAAAATGTTCAAGGTATATGATAGGAGATAAGAGTAAGTTCATAACTCTAAATAAGATCAATGGTGACAAAATGAGATTTAGAGATATAACCACTACCAGGATAGCTAGAAAAGGTACTTTGAGTTTGTATTATGGTAGAACTAAGACTAAGAATGTTTTGTATGTAAAATGTCTTAAGCATAATCTATTGTGTTAGTAAAATATGTGATCAAGAATACACATTAAACTTTCATGCAAAAGGTTGTGAGATTAGAAGAAAAGATTCAAATGAGTTGATTGTAGATGCTCAAAGGACAGGGAACAATGTGTATGTATTGTTAGATATCTTCTCAAAGGCATGATCAAAGGACACATTCAAATATCTACAAGAGGAGTTGGGAGTAATTTCTATTACTTCCTGCCATTGATGTTCAACATCAGTTGAGGGGGAGCTAGGTGTTAGCTCCAAGTAGGCCCTTTGCCATTGATGTCAAAGGGGGATAATAACAGGTATAGGTGTAGGTGTAGAAATAGGTATGAGGGATAGGTACAGGTTACTATAGTAAGGGGGAGTTACAATATGTTTTTAGATGACAGGATGTGTAGGTGATAGGATATGGAAATTTTAGGATTGAGGTTGCCATCAATGACAAAGGGGGAGAATGTTGGAAATATTATCATTGATGTCAAAGGTCTAGCATTATTGGTGATAAAGGCTCCATTGCATTTAATGATGTTTGTAATAGTTATATCTTGGCTAATGTGTGTTAATATTTATTTAATATTAACAAATATATTTTTGGTTGCATATAAGACAAAAGAAGGGCCCATGGAGAAGTCAAAGAGCCACGGGTAAAGATAAAATAAGGATGGGATGCATTTTCCCATGAAGAGTCATCTTGGGGAATTTCAAGAGTCACCAAGTGAAGACAAAAGAGGAAGGGCACAATTTCTCATGAAGGGACACTTTGAGGAATACAAAAAGTCACCAAGATAAGGACAAAAGAGGGAAGGACATTTTTGTTCATGAAGGGTCACCACATGAATTTTCAAAGATAAGGATATGAAGGGTCATACAAGTTTGGCACCATTTTCCATGAGGATTGAAGGGTCACAAAAGGTGAAGGCCAAAGGTCATTTGGAAAGCTATAAATAAAGGCTTGAGAAGCCATTTGTAATATGAGAGAAAGAGTTTGATTTGAGATAGAAATATCTAGCTTAAAAGAGCATTTGAGAGAGATGAATATGATTTGTATTTGTTGTATCTAGCTTAGAAAAGAAAAGGTGAGAGAGAGGAAAGAGATGTTGTAATGAACTCTCATTTGTTGAGATAACAACATTGAGAGATAGTTTTTTGGTATACACAAAGGGGTTGGTGATCATGTGGGTTGGTTCTCATGATTTTTTTTTGTGTTAGTGCTCAGCAAAGGGGTTGGTGCTCCTATGGGTTGGCACTCACAAATTATTGTTGTGTTGGTGTTTATCAAAGGGGTTGGTGCTCCTATGGGTTGGTGCTCATGAATAGTTGTTGTGTTGGTGCTCAGCAAAGGGGTTGGTACTCCTGCAATTTGGTGCTTGCGAATATTTTTTGAGTTGGTGCTCATTCATATACTTGAGATTGTTCTCCATGGTTTTTCCCACATTGGGTTTCCACGTTATATCTGGTGTCTCTCTCTATCTTGTGTGGTGTTTATTGTTTCAGTTTTATTGCATATCTTGAATGTTTAGTTAAGTGGATTTTTATTAAGTGAAATTTTTATATGATATATGATATACTGATTCACCCCACCTCTCATTATATCATGTTCTTAACATCAAGTATCAATTGTTGAAAATACTTAAAAACTACAATAAGTGCTTGACCTTTCCCTTTCTTAGATTGTGAATAAGTAGAAAGAGAGGACTCCTTTGTATAAGATGAAGGTAAATTGATGTTATTCTTCTTGAGAAAATGTTTCAATTCATCAAGTTTTTTATCATGACATTGATGCTCATCATGACCATTTTTCTTGTAGTATGAGCAAGGTGGTTGTTTCTTCTTATAAAAATTCTTTTGATTCTTGTGGGATGTTGATGTTGTTGATGTTGGATGTGAAGACTATGGAAGTGTTTTCTATGGCTTTGGAATTTTTTTTTTCTATTGCTTACGACCTTTAGAATATTGAGGAGGTACTGTCTTTAATTCTTGTGACTTAGAGGGATTGATAAGACCCATAGTGAGCAACTTGGTTTGCTCAAGCATTAGCATTTTAGTAAATGAATCAAATGTGGGCATAACATAGGCCTGGCCCATTTTCAATCAATGAGTATGAAAGATAGATACAAGCATAGTATATTCAGTAGGAGGCTTACCAAGAACATTGATAATTACTTGAACATCCTTTTTATCAAGTCCACATTCTTTGAGTTATGTGTGGAGTTCATTTACCTTAGTGACATAGTCCTGAATGTTGTCAAATGAAGACAGGTCGAGATTGGAGAGTTTATTATTAATTTGATACCCTATAACCTCATATTTTTTACCATACAAGTTATTAAGGATGTCCCATACTTCCTTAATCTTTTGACACTGATCAATGTGAAACAATATATCTTAAGAAATGAATGTGGACTAATAGCCAAGAGTTTTAGTATGTTCAATTAACCATGCAGTGTTTTCCTTAAGATTAATAGGTTATGGAAATGTACCCTCAATATAGTGGGTGTATATTTTACCCATTAGTGCACTCCATGCATGTGATTTCCATGTATTTTAACTATATGTATTTAGGAAAGGAAAAGTGGGACTACCCACGGTAAAATAAATGCAAATACACACACATAATGTGGAGATCAAGACACCAAAATAAAACCCATAAAATACACTAAATAAAGAATCCCTCAAATAAAAAATAATTTAGAACTTTATATTTAGTGAATTTACAATTTCCACTAGTAATAAATGCAAAGCGGACTTAACTTCAATGTTTTATAAATTCTCATGCAATGAGCATATAATGAAATTATAATTTTGACATAAAACCAAGTGCAATAAGTAGAACCAATGTGAAGTATACAAAAAATTATGCACTTTAAAATAAATAAGTATCTTGATCCAAGGTCATATACAAAATTTATGTAACATTGAAGCACCCAAAACTAAGACTAAGCAAGGACACCTTTGAGAATCAACAATTTTTAGAAAAACTAGGCACTAAAATCAAAAACCATATATGTTGGTTTAGAGATAATGAAAAATTATCCCAAATAGAAAAACATTGTTGGAAAATGGAGGTCTTGGGATCAAGATATGGTCATTTAAAGTTGAACTATAAATTCAATAATGCCAATGGAGAGGGGTTAATCCATAATATCACCAAAGTTAATGAAATTATCACTAAGTTTATAAATCTACCAGCTTTAGCAAAACTGTCACCACAATTCGTGATTCTTCAAATTTAGAGGTCCACCAATGTTAGATTTAAGCCACCAAATTTGACCCAATATTTAAAAAACAATCATTTACCATGTGTGGAAAACCAAAAAACCAATCAATTTGGACTCCAACCAAATTTGATCAAGGTGTTTGAACATGAAAAATGTTGAAATTATTGTGTTTGAATTTGCCTTCCGAACTCAAAATTTGTAGCACCAACAAATAAACCAATCCCATTTTTGGTAGAGAACTAGTAATTTGGAGATTTTTGGTTTGAATAATACACAAAAGTTTGAGAAGTTATGGTTTGTTTATTTTTTTGGAGGAAAAAAATTAAATTTTGTATTTTTTTTTTGTGAAAAAACATTATAAAATCGCTAAAGCTTGGGTGGAGGTGTTGCCTCACACAACAGGCCCACAGTGTGGAGAATGTGGGTGAAGCCCCACCAAAAGGTCTTATGTACTTGTCATGAGTTTTGAGCCATTCCCTAAAGGTCGTGGCCTTGCATTGCAGGCCTACGTCTTATTACAACATAGGCCATATGATCTGTTAATTTTTTTGTTTTTTTTCAGTTTTTTTTTTTTTTAAATTTCTATTCCTTTTTATACAAATTTTTCGATAAAAAAAAAAAATTATATATTTTTTTCAAAAGCTCCTTTTTTTATTTTTTTCATATTTTTCAAAAGCCTTTTTCTTTGATTTTTTTTTAAATATCAAAAAATAGTTTTTTTTAAAAAAAATCAAAAATAGATAATTTTTAGTATTTGTGTGGTAGTATATATATTTTTTTGCCAACAAATATGAAAAATTTAAAAAATGACAATAAGAATGGTAAAAACTTATTTTGAGAAACAAGCTTTGGAGAGGAATTTTTTGAAAAAAAATTACAATTTGAAGGAAAGAAAAGATGTATTTTTAGAGAAAAAATTCAAATATTTTTCTAATAATTCACTTGATGCATGCATAACTACTGAACAAACCACCTGATGATGGATCCTCCAATGCTCAACTGAAATAAATTGGGAGTGATCCAAGATGCCTAGACATGATTGAGAGCTCCACTGTGCTTCTAAAATGTCAAAATAAAAGCCTAAAACTAAAACACTCAAAAAGAATATCCCCCATCATAATCTAATTATTCTTCCCACATCTTTCTGATTCTTAGGACCATCCCTATGGATGCCAAAAAATAACATACAGATAGTGAGATAAATTCAAAGATCAATTACTCTACTAGGCTACCCTAGGTACCTTGACCCATTCTAGTACCATGTAGGATTGGGAAAAAATATAATAGGCCAAGAAAAGAACTTAGACTAGGGAATAATAATGAATAATAAGCTCAAAGCAAATTCATGAATCATTCATTCAATTTATGTAACCAAATAAACTTACATTGGGGGTATTTATTCTAAAGATCTATCACAAACCTTGCATAGGATTATGACAAGAGTCATGATTTTATGAGGTGAGATAAAACTCTCACCAAACTTGCACAAGATTTTGACAAGTGTCATGATCCTATGAGGTAAGAAAAATATATAAAACACCTTAGTAAACTTAACTAGATAAGGTGTGAATGAAATAAACTAGTGGAACTAGTTAGGGAGATAACCTTGTTCACACCTTATAGTGGAAGTAGATAGAAAATGACCCTATTCACACCAACACCAATCTTAATATTATAAATACATGTAATATCTTGGTCAAAAATTTGGGAGAGTTTTGGTTATTAATATTAGTATGAAATTCAAAAAAGTTCTACTTGACATGGTCTTGATGTGCAAATCTTTATTCATCTCCAATTTTGTGGATTACTTGGATGTTCCATCATTATGGTATATTAGTTATTAAGATTTTGTATGAGGTATATATTTTAAATATAGTCTTTCATTTATTGTTGTATTTGATTTGGAAATATTTTGCATGCTTAACATAATCTTTTTGTACATGATCAATAAAAATCTAGAAATTAGGAAACCTTTGATTTCTATATGTTTTCATGTATATTGTGTTCTAACTCCCTATGAATACTTAACTGTGTTTGTTTGTTTATGTGATAAAATATATTACAAGTATTTATCTAGATACCTTGTTGTGCTTGAGCTCAAATACTAGTCTTAAAAGGTTTTATCCTTGAATTTTCATAGACCTTCCTTTCCTGCTTTACTTTTCCCTCTTTTTATAGTTTTATTTTATAACCATACCCACCTTAATTATAAATCATCATCCTTACACTCATTAAAATTAGATTTAGGTTCACCCATATCTAGTTCAGCCATGGTAAACAATTTATGTCACAAAACCAATATTCCAAAAATACATTATTATAGAATTGAATATCTTGCAACTCATGACTTAGATTGATTCTATTAACTAATCTTAAAACATGAAATTCAACCATGTAATAAATTATTTTTGTGTGTATAAAACCCACATCAATATAATATTTCAAATTGGCATTAGAATGAGGGAGTCTATCCTCTACCTCTATGATAAAAAATAAAATCACTTGAGTTATGTTGCATGCACCTAGATGACTAACAAGGTCAGCCTTAGATAGTAACCTATTATAACCATATTAGGAGATCCATAGAAAGGTTAGGTATGACAAAGGTATTTATAGGATACCCAGGGTAGATTCATCATTTCTAGGAATACAAACTCTCCTTCTAATTGTTATGATGGCCCATCTCCATCATTCACCTCTTAATCCCCCACTTCAGCCTAATCCCCCACCTCAAGCCTCAACTTGGTATACTATCTTATATATTAATGTAACATTATTGGTTCATGATTTTTATATAAATCGAGAGAAATATATCCCCTATTTAACTCCCTTGGGATGAAGGATGGTGAAAGAAAATATAAAATCCTTCAAATTTTCCTTAGCGACATTGAATGTAATTCACAAGGATGTGGATTACAGACTAATCCATTACACACTAAAAGAAGCATTGTATGACTAGATTATAAATATTTCATAAAGGTCAATCATAGCCTAGATGGAATGTCAGTATACCTTCTTAGCCTAAACTGGCCAAGTTATTAGTGCAAGTGTTATCTATCAAAACTTTTCTAGCATGAGAAGAGAACACAATGAGTCAATCCAAGATTTGAATTCTTTATTTCCAAATATGTATAGTATATTGGAGTATTCATATCAACGTAATGAGCCATTGGCCATATAAATGTATAAAACTGCCCTAGATTCTATTACTATTATGATTCTACATAGGACTATTGGTATTGATACCTTACCCTTATCTTACATGGAGGCAATTAATATAGACAAATAACTATATCCTCAGTTGTAATAGCTTCCCCCATTTAGTCTTGGACCTTTTTACCCAAGTTTTAACCCAATCACTAATGTAATCCATAATTTTTTGGCACCAAACTAGACCTCCATCCATAATCAATTAAAATTAACCCATGTTAACAAGAATCAACATTCTAGTTTCTTGAATAGTTATTCTTCTAGCCATCAAGGCTGAAGTCAGTATTTTGTACCAATTAATATTACTTGCATAAATGAAAATACTCCCAACTCAAATGTGACTGAGATGGAATCCATCTAGAGGATGCTATAAAAATTGAAAGAATAATTAATAAAGTGTATGGATAATATAGGTGGACAAAACTCTAATAAGAACACTCATGGTTATGGGTTCCAAAGGTACAATAGCCCTTTCAATAGGTTTTGGAATAATCAAGAACATCAGGGTGCTTATAATAATATACCCAAACTAAATATTAAGGATGCAACTCTTACAAACTGGTGTCAAGTCTATAAAATTATCCAGCATAGGGAACTATGTTCTATCAAGTTCTACATTGCTTTCAAAATCATCCAGTAGGAGTTTGAAAGGTGGAATTTTTTTCTAGTCAGCAAGAGCCATCTTCATCATATTCTTTAGGGGGCATAAGCACTCTATGGTATTTAACACATATAACTCCCACTTTCTATGGGAATATTAAAATGAATCTAAGGATAACATATATGAGGTTCATGATTTTTATTAGTACTAGTAGGTTAGGAACAATTACATCTTGAGAAGTAAGTAGTCTATGACTTCTTTGGCACCTCTCAATAATATTGCCACCACTTGTACTAATCTAAATGATAAAAACAATCTTTCACTTCCAAGGAGATAAAATAAACCTCCACATAGGATGGATAATAATCCTCCTCCTACTCAAAAAGACTAGTCACCAAGATTCATGCATCAAGGAAAGGGAGGATACAATATAGTCGATGGTATGAAATAGATCAAATCTAATATCCGTCTTCATGAGCTAGTTTAAATTAGTAAATAGATGGAGATACTACACAAGGCCCTGACAATAGGACTTATGATAAGTTTAAAATTACCCATGAAAGTGTAATGATTTACAAAGATAAACCCAAGGTACCACCATTCCTATTAATAGTTCAAATGTTCAACGTAAATTTACATAACTACCTAGTTAATTATGATAAAACAAGCATAAAGAATGCATGTGATTAATGGATCTAGATGTTAGATTAATATCAAAGGGACAAAAGATAATAAACATCATATATACATGGGAAAACCTCTAATAGGTAGAAAAATCACAAATAAATTATTCATATAATGAGAAACTCAAGAGTACCCAATTCAATCTTTTTGTTCTCACTTCTCCTCTACACAAATCTTCACAGAACATCTATATGGATAAATGGAATACACAAGCAATATAATAACTTATATTTTTCAATTTAAAATACAAATAATATATTAAAGGTATCATTACTATTATAATATGATTGTTAGATAAGTGGGACATTTCCAATAGTCATATCACAAGGGCCCAACCTTCTCCCCTAGGTCACATGGGTTGGCATCTTTGACCAAAGGTCATGATTCCAACCTTGACCAATAATCCCAACATTAATAAAAATATAATTTATTATTACATGAGCATGACCTAATAATTAATAAATCATATTATTTATTTAATGTATTAAGGTTATGTAAATGCACCACTTAACCCTTACTTGTTCAAACACTCCCCCTTTTATATCAAACTTTCCTTTATAACAAAGGAAAAAATCCATCACATTCCCCATTAATGATGGATATTTAAATCAAACATTTATTTATAAAAATTATGAATGGGTATGCACAACCCATAGGTGGTGATGAAACTCACATGGAAAGGTCCCTCCCATGTGCAACCTTTGCAGTTCGGTCATATTATTATTCTATCATTTATGGAGGTGACCTCTCCAAAGGTAATATTAATATATTTTATTATTTTTTACATGAGGATTAACTCATGATAATTAATAAAATATATTATTATTTAACTAATATAATTTAATATATTAAGGGTACATGAATAACAAACCTTAACCATTTATTATTACAACAATATATGTCATAAACACCTTCATAAATAAAAAATTTATACTCCATAAACCATTTGTGATGAGTTGAGAAGGTGAAATATTTAAAAACCTTCATCACACATAAATCACTTTTTGAAACAAAAGGAATTATAATCCATAAACTACTTAGAGTATATTTAGGCTAGCATGATTATGAGACTACCACTCATAGTTTCTTATGAATATTCAACCAGGCATTGGATTGTTTTATAACATAAGGACCTCCATGTATTTTTATAAGTATTGGGTATAATAATAAAACTTCCATATGATTTTTTCTTAAATTACATAAGTGATTTATAATAATGCTATACAATGAGAAGAAGTATGGATAAGAAGAAAGACACATGGACATTAGGAAGTGACATTGCCATGCACACTCCCCCTCAATGGAAACTCTAAGAGGCCCAACATCATATGAAACTGATAAAACTTGGTAGCAATAAGTGATTTGTAAAAATATATACCACAAATTTACTCATATTACATTAGTGTATATCACCATTGAGGACTTTTTATCGAATAACATGTACATTTACTATAATATGCATAGTTTATTGGTGCTACACTATATTTTCCTAGAGTTATACAACTTTATCATCTACATAATCCTTAAACACATATCCAAAAAATGATATAAGAGTATTTTTAGCATCAAATACATAAATGTAAAATATGAAATATGTTTTTTTGTGGTAAAGCACATATAAAACCATCAAATCGTATTTTAAGCAAATAAGTTCAATACCTTGTTTACAAAGAAACTGAAAAACATAAATTATTGTATGAAAATCATTATTGGACATCTTTATTATTGAAAAGATGAAAATCCCCATTTGTCATGTGTTGTGCATACAATAATTTTACTAAAAATATGATACTAAAACATTAGATATCTTATTAGCAATAACTCATTTGAGTTTTATCAAAACTTTTAAAGTTTACTATGCATCACTTTTAATATGATATTGAATTGGAATCAAAATAATTGAGGTATTTACCCTCTCATACATTAAATATGGATTAATATGATATGCAATCATCAAATCAAATAGACATAAGACAAATAATTTTAGTGATGTATGAATAGAATGCTTGGTAAGGTAAATGATGAAGATCTAACATTGAAAACTCTAATTACACGTGTATTTCATTATAAAACAAAGAATATAAACATGTTAACATAAATACTCAAATGATACAACAATAAAATTATATTATCTAAGCATGTTAGCATAAATTTAATTTACTGTATACACCCTAAATTAGTCAAGAAACCACACATACCATGTCTTTTCACAGTTTTTTTTATAGGAGACTTTGACTAGAGAATATGAGCCTTGTTCACATTAGCCATGTATTTTGTTTTACTTATGTTGGTATTATTTTATGCTTGAGTCACCTTTTTTATCATTACTAGTCATCTATAGACTTTTAAATGGTCATTTCATCTCAACTAGGTTGGATTTCTAAAGCCAATTCTATCCCCCTAGGTCTCGAGCCTATAGAATAAGAGCAATAGAATTAGACAATAGCATTGGACCCTACGGTGTCACATTTACAACACTCTTATCCAATTGTATTTTGAGTCCCAATAGTCACATTTCCTTGCTTAATGAGTCCTAAGCCCTTATTATCTTTGCCCTTGTGTTTTGTTTATCTTTATAATGTTGGTCAAATGTGAATAAAGTTCTCGAATTCAAATAAAGAATATTTTAAATAAATGACTTCGCAAATAATTTTATATCTAGAACTTACTACTTTGGCATAGTACTTTACTAAAAAAATCAATCAATAGTATAGCTTAGAATTCTACATCAAACATAGATTTGACTATTTGATCATGGAAGGACCTAGGTGAAAGTTCATTCTTACATCTATTGTGTGCATTGATTATGCATGTTCCCTAAGGGAGAAATACATTTGATCTAAGACCATAGCTTTATGGTTAATGTAGGTAGTGATCAGGAAAATAGAAGTTCTAGATCACATAATCATACTTCCCTTAACATAGTTTTTCCCTCTTTTTTTTGATGTATTTTTTGTTTCATGTGTGTAGGTAGACCTAGGGTTTAAAGATTGAAATGGATCTATAGTGAGCTCCATATAAATTCAACATTAAAAATTTATAAGGTATCCACACATAGAGATAGTAGTCAAATTTTAAAAAAATGAGGTCTTCATGAGTAGTTTAGATAATAACGACAAAAAAGGATAATAGTGTTAGATCCCATGGTGTCCTATTTTAATGGACCTGTCCTTTCACAAAATGAAAACCAGATCTAGGTTCCTGACATCTTCCTAATCTTGTATAATATGTTTTAGGCTTCAAAATAGTTGTCTCAATTTTTTCTAGATAATTCATCTTCTTTACCCTTGTGTTTTATTTAATCAAATTGATATAACTCTACCATTTACTATATTAAATTAAATAATTTTCCCTTATCCACACCCTTTATTATTTAGGAACTAAACCCTAATTTCTAAAAAAAAATAAAAAAATTGGTGGACATGAATTAATTTAAATAAAATCTAAAAAATCTAGGTATTTTTACTAATTTGACCTGTCGAGGTCAAATTACTACCCCTATCATACCAAACTTTTATAAAATTGATCATTAACCCTTTATATCTAGTAAAACCAAGGAATTGTGGCCTAAAATAAATATTTTTGGTTTTAAAATGTCAAAAATATATTGTAAATGGGTCATTATATTTTCAAAATAGCATTGTCAAGTTCAAATATGTAGACAATCCATGCACAGTGGTCAATTTTGAGAGAAAATTGAGTTTTTTAGGAGCTATATGTGGTTTCAAAACCTTAAATTTTGTACATAGGATCATCGTGAGTTTTATTTTATTTTTTAAAGTTTCATGTCAATTAAATGATTGGATATACTCACTATTTTTCAAGAGTCCTCAACATGTTCGTTAGAGATCACCATTGGAGTAGACATCATTCTAGAGTGGCACAGAGGTTTCTAAGCCCAGGTAAAAGTTTAAAAAGTATGGGATGATGTTTTTATATCATAATAAAACCTTTAAAAAGTTTTAAAACTCTAAATTTTAAGAAAACTATGATCATATAGGCTTTTGCAAGCAAACAGGGATATAGGCCAAAAAAGGATTTTTCTAAATTTTCAAGAAAAATGTGATTTCAAAGTGTTTTGATAGAATCATAAAAACTTAATGATTATTATTTTTTAATTATAAATTAGGTGAATATTTAATTTAATATTGGTGAATTTTTCACTTTTTGTAGTTCCAAGCACCCTTCCAAGCCTCCTATTCAGATGCTCATATATTTCACCACATGTGGTGTTTGGAAAAATTATCTAATTATATTTGAGGACCCATATTAAATTATAATTTATTAATAATTAATACCATTTGATATGCTATACTTTATGAACAATGATTAAGAGCATACATAGCCCAGAATGCAGTCAAAACCTCACATGCAGATTTCTCCACCTAATAACTTTTCATATATTTTGCATGGGACCCTAATACTTTCAATGATGTTATTAGGGTAAATTTTATACATATAAATATCAATATTTTGCAATTTATAGGTCTATACTTTATGAATCATTATTTTGAAGATTCAAGTTCAAAAGTCTCCTAAGCCCTCAAAAAACTAATTTTGTAAAAAGTTAATTTTATTTCCATAAAATCATATTAGATCAACCTTAAAAAATTTTAAATGTTGATTAAAATCATAGAGGATTCCATAAATTTCAATTTTATGTATGGAGTTGTATGGATAAGGGCATAAATCATGATTTTTATAGGAAAACACATGTAAAATGAAGTGCATGATAGTTAAATTAAATATAACCAATGAATCTCAAAACCTAATACTTTTTATTAATCCTAAAATTTTAATATGGTCATAAATAATCCCATAAGTGTCCCAACTAACTTGATCAAAATGGCAAGTCTGGAAGAAAATGAAGTAAAATAGGCCTAGTCAACCCTATTAACTGAATGGTGAGTGTTTTCTCATCAAAATCACATATCTTGTGATGATAAAAAATTTTACAGGTATATTTCATTATTTTTCAAAGTTTCATGCCATATTTTTTTAGGTTTAATGGATTCCAAATGCAATAAGATAGGCTATTAGGCCTAATTGGCCTAATAGGCCTAATTAGTCAATTAAGCAAGTAAAAAATGGCATTAAAAATATATAAAATGAATTAATTTTGTAGTTAACACATTCCATATATTTTTTTAAAGTGGATATATCATTCTATATTCAATCTACAAGTTCTAATTCATGCAAGTTGAGCTCAAGTTGAGTTAACTAGCCTTATGGATCAAATCTCTTCAGTTGACTTATGACTAGATCTTACTTTCCATGAAAGGAGGGCATATTTTATGTTCCAAAACATATTAAAATACTCAAGTGGAGTTCAATTTTAGATATTGTCATGGATTTTCATGATGAAACACTTTTGACTTGTCCTTCCATGCCAAAATTTAAAGATTATGCAAATTTTTATAAATTCTAGGGATTTTGATGATTTATTTTATTATTAAGGATTTGGTCTTGAGTTAACAAAAAATAATAATCCTTATCTAAAATAAACTCCAATTTGGATTTGATTTAGTTTTAAACGTATATATTAATTTTTTCAAGCCATTATTCATTAATTCATAAGGCATAGAAGAAATTGTAATTGACATCATTTTATCAAATAAAAGATATTTTCGCATATGGTTTTAGATCAAAATAGAGTGTAATTTGACTAATTTGTATCATACAAGTGGAATCTAATTACCATTTTATATGTCCTTTCCACACCTACTATGAAAATATCATCCTGTACAGGTCATTGGAAGAGCTAGGACTTGAATTTACTTTGCAAAATTCTTTAAAGCTTTCTTTTAAAACACTAATATTCAGCACTGAATGGAGAGTTTTATTTCAAATTAATATGTGTGTCTTACTCAATTTTAGAAATATTTTAGATAATACCAATAATTCATGTGCATCACTTTATGAAATAGGATTTCCTATTTCAGTTTCCTTCTCCCTTTTCATCCCAAAATTTCAAAAGTATATTAGTTTTAAAGATAAATCTTAAGGGAACCAACCCTCTCTATAGGTTATTCTCAATATAGAGTAACCCACACTCTGAAGAGATCCAATTTTATTAGTTGGAGAGAAGATGTGCCTTGCACATATTCAAATAGCGTGCACTCCAGAGTGATAATAGTTACACTTAGGGTTTTTCCTTCATACTTTGTGTAAAAAATTTAATTTCAAAATTTTGATTTTTGTATAAATTTTTGTGCATTTATTTATTCAAATTTATTTTATAATTTAAATTAGTACAATAATTTTTAAAAATTCTAAAACCCCAACCCAAAACCCTAGATTTCTAAACTAGGTCCTCAAACCCCAAGCCTTCCTTCTATATAGTTTTTAGATAAAATTTTTGGAATTTTTGCAAAGTTTTGAGTGTCAAAAATATTTTCAAAATCTCTATGTTGGTAGTTATATTGTGTAAAAATTAAATTTCACATTTCTAAATTTTGAATAATTTTTTGTGATTTATTTTATTTAAATTTAATTTAGAATTTAAATTATTACAATAATTTTCAAAAATTCTAAAACCCCAACCCAAATACCTAGATTTCAAAACTAGGTCCTCAAACCCCAAGCCTTCCTCCCTTAAATTTTTTAGATAATTATTTTGGAATTTTATCAAATTGTTTCGAGTGTCAAAAATATTTTTAAAATCTCTATGTTAGTAGTTGTTATTGCATTTATTTTCTTAATAGCACTTTTACATATTCTTTTTGGTGAAAGAAGTAAAATTACCACTACGGTACTTCTTCCCTCCCATCCTATAGATCAATTTATATTTTTTTCTCATAATTATGATAATGAATGGATAAATTTTAAAAATTAAACATTATCTAAAAATGTAGAAAATAATATCATTTACAATGAAGATGATTCCTATTGTTGTAATGAGGAATATGATTATACATATGAAAGTGATAGTGAAAAAAAATAAGATGCATCTTCTTCTCTCAAACCTATCTCTTTTATTCCCTCTTCTAAAGAAAATAATTGATAAATGGAAAAGGTATTTTCCACCTCATTCTCCTATGCACAATGCACCAAATGAACAAATTATTAAAGCATTTCCAAGTGAATCTATGATTGGTGATATTTTTCTTCTATTTAAATCTAATCTCTGTCTCTCTCTTTTGCTACTTCTATGTTCAAATTAAAACAATATAAATGGAATAGAATCAAATTGTCAATGCATAGTCTAAATGATACATATCATGGTCTTAACTCTACTTTTTCATCTTAAATAATGTAAAAATAATGTTTAAAATATAACTCTCTTACTCTTACTTCTCATATTGTACTCCATTCAATGGTAACATAGATGCACATAATATTCCAATTTCACATGGTAATTTATTGCATATTATAAAATAATTAAGTTCTTCTCTTACACCTCTCCCTAGTAACAATGGAAGTGATAATGACTATGATAGTGAAGATGCAAATGAATATGAAAATGAGAGTGACTATGAAAAAAATTTGATGATGATAATTCATGGAATAGTGATTATTATTATGTACATAGTGAAGAATAAAATGCATCTCATGTTTTTCACTCTTTATCTCCAACATAATGCATTATAAATTATTGCTTCTACTTCTATGCATGATTATATTTCAAATGATGAACATGTCAATGATAATATGACATCTTCTATTCAATTAAAATGTGATTCACTATATACAAAAGATACCAATGAATCTCCCAAGCCACCCCATACTATATTAGTACTTGTTTCTCACTCTTTATCAAAATATAATGGTAGCCCACATCCCTCTACTAAAGTCTAAGTTACCATTCATCCAAAGGTTCAAGTGAGCACGCCGCCTCTTCATAATCCAATTGTTAAATTCAACATTCCTATGGATAAAATGAATTATAAAATTCAACAATTAGATGAACCACTTCAAGACACTAATATACCATCCCGGGAGATTATATTATTAATGCATACAATTGGTAAATTAAAACACCAGGTACATCTCCTTAATTTAGAAAATAAGGATTATAAGTCTTGGATGGATGCCAATGACTTGCATGGTAACACTCTTCTAAATACATTTGTTAAAGCTTCACTACCTAAGCATTTTTAGATACCATCATTGTCTCTCTTTGATGGAACTAGAAATCAATTCGTACAACTCAAAGCCTTTCAGAAGGCTTTTCCATCTCATGCGAGTCCTTTTCTTCTACTAAAGTTGTTGGAATAGAGATTAGTGGGTGAGGCACAAAATTGGTTCTTTCATCTACTCTCTATTCACTCCTTGCACACATATGATGACTTAAAGGAGGCATTTCTCAGATATTACATAGAAAACATGGGCCCTCATGTTACATATGAGAAAATTGTTTCATTACATCAAAATTCTTCAGAGTTAGTCAGTGATTATATCTTCTAATTTAAGACTTCCATGTTATGCTTGATCTATAAACCAAAAAAGTTATAGGTTCATCATATCTTTATAAAATGGCTTCACCAACCACTCCTTGAGCATTTATTATATCAGATAGAGTCCTCTTTTAGGCACTTATGCTATACAGTTCTAGCCTTGGAAAATAAATTGGTATTGATTGAGGTAATTCAGTCGATTAAATTATTTTAGATTGCATAGCAATACCTCAATCTATAATTCCAAGAACACAACTTTCACCATGTCCTAAACAAGATAGAAGACCACAACTAGAAGAGAAACCACTTAAGAATAGAGATCCAATTTCTAAATTACAACCTATATTATGTACTATAGAGAATAGATATAGGGCACCACTATAGTTTGATTTAAATTAGGATAGCCCATATGTCATATTATCAGAACTACTAGATAGGAGGTTAATCACATTACCTTCTCATTTATGATATCCACATCTTCGACATAGAATGCCACATCAACCCTTTTGTAACTATCATCATATTTATGAACATAAATATAATGATTATTATAGACTTAGGGACTTAATTAATAGATTTGTTGATAATGGCATCATAACATTCACACAGGGAGTACTGAGATCTCCTCCATCATGGAACCATAGACCTCATTCATCCATGGCTGAGTCATCCCAAAATAGTCCTTCATAGAAATCATTGGTCACTCATCATGATAATAATGTAGTGTCTAGGATAGAGCCTCATAGGAGATCTCCTATCCCACATGCTCAAAAGGTTTGGATACTAGTACAACAAGAACAACCTACATATAGTAGTGTAGTATGAGGAATACATAGTGAAGTTCCATATACATATCTAGCATAGTCATAGACACCATAGTAAAAATTTTAGGTTCCTATCTCACATAAAAACATATTAAAGTTAAGATTATAAGAATGCACATTACAAAGCACCACTTTAGAGAGATATTCACTATAAGTGAGTTTTTAGGGACCCATTTCATGTAGAAACCCACTATGATTGAGATTATATGAGCCACCATCACATGTTTTAGCTCCATCTTAATATATTTATTAGTCATATACATCATAGTAGATTCCATAGGGTATTATTTCATGCAACAATCCACTATGATTTTGGATAGATCAGCCTTCTTCATAGCACATAGTTTTAGTTGCATATCTGGTAAGGTTACATTTGGTAGATTCCCCATCTATAACAACAATGAGTCTATAAAAAAAAGTATCATATACAACATATATTCCTACATATCATGAGAAATATGGGCACTTGATCAGTTGGACTTCAGGGTTCAGATAATGATATGACACACATTAACATCAGTATTAGTTCATAGCTTCACTTAATAGGGCAATGTTGGATCCAAAAGTCTAACTAGCCTTTGTATTCTTGAGCCACTCTTAGGGAAGTGATATACATAGAGTGATATCTTATATCCCCTTCTTGTAATAACTAACATTTTTAGTTCCAAAAATTCATCCCTATCCAAGCCGAATTATCCAAATCCTGACCTTACCAATATCCTATTTTTCTAATCTTAAACCAATTCACTTTTATCAAAACAATTTACCAATTACAAAACCAAAATGTTTTTGGTTCACATATGATTACAAATCAAACCTAAAATCACACTTGAACATATCATGAACAGTCAAATCACATTCCAAAATGCCATCTTATCAAACATATGAAACCTCAACATCAATGCCAAATCAACTATTTCTAATTAACCATTTACAACAAATATAATAATATACTTTAAATCCCATAACATAATATTATGAGTCAAAATCAAAACAAGTATCCATATATATATATATATATATATATATATATATATATATATATATATATATATATATATATATATATATATATATATAATACATATAAACTAGTATCAAACATAATCAATCATGAATGGGCATCAATCCCTCACTCTCAGTCTCACTCTCTCCTCTAGTGCTAGTACTATAATCCAACCTAGCACTCGATGACCCTGCACCTCCTTGACCTGTTGTATGCCTATTGTGATGGCTCTCTCACTCCATTAATAGACCATGCTCCTTACAAAAGTCTACATATCACCTATGAAGATCCATATGCTCATTCATAATCCTTGTACTCATAGATCCAAAATCAAGTAGGGGCATCATATGCCTATCTAGCTCAACTCTCATCTCACCTCTCTCTTCTACTACCCTAGCATATGTAGCTATCACTATAGCAACCATATCAAAAAAATGAGCATGAAGACCATCCATAATTATCACTCTCTATATTAATCCCTCCTCCACTACATTATTAGGGACATGTCATGTGATCTCTTGGAGTTTTGACTCAATGATGGTCTCCCAATACTGATCATCTCCACTTCCTTCCCCAGCCTATACTTGATCCTGAGCACCTCCCACTCCACCTGCACACAAATTATAGCACTAAATTAGATATATAATTTAAAATCAAACTAAAAAGCACAAATTTTTACATAATCCAAATGAATTTCTACTTAACTCCCATCATCTAGATCAGCTCATGATCCTCATACTTTGGATCATCCCTTCCATTAATAGGTTACAACTAAGCCCACCATGTGGTATATGCCTCTATGTAAACAACATCATTTACATTAGTAATATCTATAGTCACATCAATCTCATCTAAAGGTAATAGTGTGAGCTTATATTTAGTAGATCTCACATGAACTCATGCTCTCATAGACACTTACACACTCCTTACCCACACCTGTGCCACTTGTGGCACATCCTGTGGTACCCCAAACTATCTCATAATGCACTCATATTTAAACCACTCATATAATCTATTGTATTGATCATGAATCTAATAACTAAATTTCAAATATCATAGTTGTACTCCATCCTCTACCCACCTAATAAATCATCTATAGAGCCTCCATATGATATCATGAACAACCAATCTGTGTAAAACTCATTTATAATGATCCATTCTAGGAGGCTCAATAGATAATGTACTCATCCACTACTCCCCAAATGGATATGGAGGTGCCCACTCTATCCTAGGTAATCCAATCAATTACAAAAATTCTATGTGCTCATATAATCCTCCCCCATGAGAAAATAGTACCATATACCTCCATGTTATGCATAATCATTTACATCCTATATGAAATAGATACATTAATCCCATCCACAATGATAAATTATGTCAACAACATGGCCAACCACTCTCATAGGCACATAACACTAAATTTTACTATACTTGATAGCAACACATCAATATCACTACCTCTTCAATGCATACTTGAAGGAACAATAATAAAGTACAAAGATGCCTGATCAATCACATCAGCACCCATGTTATCATAAACTTTCACATGTTACCTACTAACTATAAAATGCAATATGCAATACACATCCTCTAGAGTCATAAGTAATCTCCTCTATAATAATATATAAAGTACATTTATCTAGCATTCCACCTCTCACATAAGGTGGTAATCAGATATCTATCCCACTACACTATGCTTAGGTCACATAGCTGACCCTACCATACCCTATCCATGAAAGCTCTCTCATCAATAGATAATGGTAATCGCCTCAATATCTCCATCACCTAGCCCCTACAAAACTCTCTCATCCACACCTCACCTTGAAAAAACCATAAATATAATTTATATCATTTACCCATACCAATTAAACAACTAAGTAATACAATAATAGGTAACAAATCAAAATCCCACAAAACTAGGCGCAATGGACAACATCGCTACAAAATGGATAGTATCACTGGAACCTAGATAGTAGTGATGAACCCTGGATAAGAGCATCAAAAAAAGAAATGTTTTTCCTAAGACATTTTAAACAGATCAAAATCACTAAAACAAGCCTAAAAATAGACAAAATCCAAGCATTAAGGTTACTTATCAAGCTAACATCACCACCAAATTGAACCTAGATAGCCAACTGCTCAAACTGGGTCATGGTAGGTGCTCATATCCTTGGTATTTTCTCACTCCAAGAGCTCAAAATATCAACCTAGTCAATGTACAAATGAATCAAGAATCAATCCAATTTCTTATATCAACCAACTTTTTCATTCAAAATAAAATATTATTTTGAAAATAACTCAAACCTTGTAACTCCATTTTTCAAACCATTTCTTTCAATGGAATCATGACAATGATATCTTCAACATCATGTAATCTTTGGTATCTTACTAATTCATTTACCTACTATGGCATGCACGTCTCTATATTTATCTTATACCTAGACACATACCTTGGTCCTCACCAAGCAAAACATGTTTCACTATTTAACAACTCAATCTAATCAATCCAACAACCTTTTAATCTCTACAAAACATACCAACCTTGCTTCTATTGTTACATCACTATTCATCAATTTTGGATCAAACTCCTCTATCACAGATTTTGTCCCCATCCCCAAAAGTGGGGAGTCATTCATACTATTCCCATTTCCATAATGTCCCATCATGCCCATATACTCTCATAAGTAGATGCACCATGGTTATTACACCTCCAATATTCAGACTCAGTTCAAATTGATCAAGATATATAGTGATGTAGATTATATGGTTCACTCAACTTCACTCAATAGATGTAGAGGGATATACCTTTAGCTGACAAGAACACAGACTATTTAGATATAGTGGTTCAAATTATATGGATTCAAAATGATTTTGATACAAATATACACTTATATTTCAGATTTGGGGGCATGTATATACTACACATCTCACACATATAACTTCATATAACATGACATAGTTATAGGACCCGATAGTAGATTATAGGCATAGTGTAGAACATAGTGTCTTGATCTCTAATTTTGCACATGGGGCATGGCATGATAGGTCATATCACATGTGGTTATAAAAAATTTCATATTTTACAGATGCATCACTCACATACTAGATTTGGGGGCAAGGCACATATGTTCATATTCTTTATCATCTAGGATTATAAATATGGGATGGTAAGACATACCATTCTCTTCTTGTATACTGATCAAATTTTTAGATTACACCAAGTGGTACCTGGGTTATCACCACATTGAACCACACAATCATCAGTAGTTGTTACTCCATTATATTACTTATACCTAGACTACATGAGTTTGTGTGAGATAGAGAATAGACATTAGTTTTGGGCCTCCAAGCATTTCTCAGTTCTAGTTCAGATATTCAGAGTGGGGGAATGATATATTTTTGATCTTCATAAAATACATATTTCTATACACACATTACATATTATATGGGTTTATTTGGAATAGAGGATAAACATTAGTTTTGGGCCTTCAAGCATTCCTCATCTTTAGTCAGATTCAACACAAGGGGCAAGCATTGCCCTCCCTCTCTATGATATATGGATTTTACATTATTATTCAACATAGGGGGCATCCACTTCAAGGATTCCTTCTTTATCTAGGCACTATTCAATGCTCCACTCACTTCCTTATCTAGGAAGTGAGTTGGACTCTTTGCATCATATTTATATCCACACAGATAGGTTTAGGTACACACTTTCTTCTTCTTTCTATTACTATAGTACATTATTTCATTGCATCACTAGAATAAAAGGTGGGTAATTCTATACACCATAAATTGGTCAAGAAAACACACATATCATGTCTTTTCATAGTCTTTTTTATAGGAAACTCTGACTAGAGAATATGAGCCTTGTTCATATTAGCCATGTCTTTTGTTTTACTTATACTAGTCTTCTTTTATGCTTGAGTAACCTTTATTCTCATTACCAGTCATCCATAGACTTTCAAATAGTGATTCCACCTTAGCTAAGTTAGATTTCCCAAGCCTATCCTATCTCATAGATCTTAAGCCTACAAGATAGGAGCATCAAAATTGGACTATAACACTAGACCCTATGAGGTTCCATTTCTAGCGCTCTTGTCCAATTTCATTTTGAGTCTCAACGGTCAGGTTTCCTCACTTAATGAGTATCAATCCAATGTTCATAAAATGTGAATAATGTTCCCAAATACAAAACAAATAGTCTCCTATATAAAGGACTTCACAATGCATTTTATATCTAACACTTACTACTTTGACATAGTATATAGTTAAAAAAAATTGTCAATAGTATAGCTCAACATTATACATCATACATAGATTTGCATGCTTGATTAAAGAAGGGCCTACACAAAAGTTCATTATTACATCTTCTGTGCATAATTATTATACAAGTTCCCTAAGTGATAACTATATTTGATCGAACAATATAGCTTGAGGGTTAATGTAGGTAGCAATTAGGATAGTAGGGGTTCTAGATTGTGCGATCATACTTCCCCTAACCTATATTTTCCCCTTTTTGATTTTGATGTATTTATTGTTTAATTTGCATAGGTAGAACTAGGGTTTGAATACTGAAACATCTCTAGAACAAGCTTCATCGACATTCAACATCTAAAATTTCATATGCAAGCTCATGTAAAGATGATGGATAAAACCAAGAAAACTCAAGTCTTTGTGAGTCGTTTGGACAACATCACCAGAAAAGGACACCACCAGACCCTAAGGCATCTTGTTTTGGTAGTCCTATCCTTTCACAAAAAAAAATAGATCTAATTTCCTAACATCTTCCTAGTCCTACACAATAATTTTTAGGCTTCAAAACAATCATCTCATTCTATTTTCTAGACCCTTTATTGTTTGGGAACTAAAGTCTAGTTTCTTAGAAATAATAACACATATACTTATCAAATGAAAGCATCTAATAAATTTACCATAAACAATCAAATGTTAAAATAATCATATGAGAGTGTCTAAGCATGTTAACATAAACTTTATCTACTTATCAAATGAAAGTATCTAAGCATGCTAGCATAAAAAATAATGTTTACCAATTAGGATAAATAAACATGATCATTTTTTCAAATGAACCATGATGTTATGTATAAAGTTATAACTAATTTAAAATAATCATAATATAATAAAAAAACATTCAAATAATATATTTTTGTTTGATTTCTCATCTAACATCTTGAATAGTTTTCTCAAAAAATTGTTAGATTAATATTCACACATAGTTAATTTATTGAATGTTGGTCAATTTATTAAGATTATCAAGATTATATGTTAGCAAAGAGGGCTCACAAAAATAATTTTGAATAATTATGACTTTTCAATTCTCAATGATGTGTCTTACATACAAATCATATAATCTTAATCCATTACTTTTATCTTTGTATTAAAATTAAAGAATATGAGGTAGGATCAAGTTTATTTCTTTCTTCGATTTAGGAAAAAATATGGAATAATGACTACCAAATATATTAATATAATAAACATTATATTTATTATTAGACCAAAATCTATTACAATATAATTATAGCTAGCACTTTGTAACCAAAATAAAAAAAATAAATACTAAATATCATTGTCATTGAGACACTTATAAATTTAGTTAGTAACAACAAGATAGTTTTATTAAACTATTATAATGGCATATAATATGACATGAACATACAAGTAGTGCTCAAATTGTAGTTAAGGTACCACAAAATTATATATGTGAAGCTTTATGCATAAAACCCTTTTCAAATCATATAAACTATTATTTTTAAATATGACTTAGGTTTCAATATCAATCTACATTTATAAAAGTGTAGGAGGATGCAAAGATTTATAAGGGACTCACATTATGATTTTTTTTAAGGAGTTTAGAATGGTGCTTACATAAGCATTCCTAACAAGCTTCATAATGAGGAAAATAAAATAAAACCAACAACAAGATCAAGAGAATACATAAATATATTTATAAATTTATCATGACCTAATCTTCAGCTCCTTTCTTCCCTTTGTTATTTTTAGAATTTTTGTTATTAACTCTATTCTTGTTTTTATAACAGTCTTCCCTTCTATGTCTAAATTTACCACACATATTACAATTTCCATTAAAATTTACTTTTTTATTCTTATAGCTAAATTTCTTGTTCCTATTTTACCCATTAGAAAAAGTAGGTTTAGAATATTGGTTTTTATTGCCCTCAAAAATAGAATTAAGAGTAATAAGTTCATGAGTGGCATTTTATCTATAATAAAAGTTAGTCATTACTTGCTCTTCTTGAATCAAGAGAGCTGACAGAATAGTGAGACCAAGGATATCTTGTTATGTTTGATATTTAGAATTTAGATATTTAGAATTTAGAATAGCAATAAAGTTACTAAAATTTTCATTGATATTCAACTAAATACTAAATTAAATAATTTGATCTTGAATAAAATTATAGTTACATCCATTTAACTAAGCTTTAATTTTTTTATTTTTGTAAAAAAATTAATATTTTTTTTTGTTACTTCCCATGGGTAAAGTTATCAATTCAAGAATCAGCTTAATTATTTTAAAGAGATGAATGCCATTGTGTATAGACTCAAGGATTTTCTAGGCTTCAATAGGAGACTTTTAATTACAAATATGGAGTAGGAATTCATCTTTGAAACTCCTCAGAAACTATTTCTTGTGATTTTTGTTGAAATGCATTTATAAGCTCAATTGTGGCATTCCTCCCTATTAGGGGTTTTTCAATCCCAAAAAAAAAAATTCCAAGTTTTTATAGACATGAATTCATTTTTAACAATGATTTTACAAATGTTATAATTTGATCCATTTAACATTCTGGCTGTGTCTAGCACAAAGTTAGGTGAAGCCATTACTTTCCTCCAAGGTTGGCACTCTCAACATGCATTTTAAACTATGTTGACACTATAAAAAAAAATGTGATTTATACTAAGTTTTTGTTACAAAACAAATTTATGATCTACAAAAAAACTAATTTGTTCAAAATAATTAAGAAAGCTTTAGTGATGCAAGTCTTGAAAGAAATGTTAAAAAGGTCATAAATATTGTCTCGAGTATCACAAATTTAACTATTTGTCCAATTTGATGTAAAAAACATAGGGTCTTTTAAATGAACAATTTTACCATATAAATGTGTCTGAAAGGTGTCAAACGCTATACATTGACACATTGGATGACTCTGCTTGATAAACGGTTGATGGGTTCAAAGATCAAACAAAGGAAAAAGCTAGACATGGGTTTTCATGTGAATGTAGTAAAAAAAATTAAAATAAATATTAAATAGGTTTTGGATAATTAAAAAAAATGTTCAAAAGGGTTGTTAAGAGGTTTTGAACTCTAGATCTCTTTAGTTGCAAGTTTTAGCAAAAAAATCATATGCCAACTCATCTAAGAAGCCAATTAACAATATAATTGAATAAGTCTTTATTTAAACCTTTTATGATACAGTTATTATTTAAAGAAAAAGAAATAAATAAAGTATAAATATTTTCATAAAAATAAATATATACAAATATTTGATTTTGAAAGAAAGATTAAAGTGCAGTTGGGGACTGCTGCCTAGGTGGAAAATAGGCTAATTAAATAAAAAGTTTATTTTTTAAATACTTTGCATAAAATATTAAAATACCCATTATAAATATGCATAATCACACATAGTATTATAAGTACGGTGCTTAGAAGGTAGCATGAGAGCTTCCATAGGGTACATCAGGCCAAATCAGACTCTACAAAGCCTAAAATCACCTTCAAATGGCCAAACTAAGCATTCAACATAATCAAACCTGAGTTTTTATGGAAACAAATTATTTTTTTGTTATGGCACCAAAGTGGAAGGGAAAAAATCATAATTTTAATCAGCTGCTATAGATGGTACTCCATAACATTTGAACAAGTTTAGAAACTGATAAATCAACCTTTAAATGCTATAAAGAAACTGTAGATTGATTAAGAATAATTTTAGACTATATTTTTCCTTCAAGGAGCTATACCAAGTTGTATAATGGTGCTTATGGGGAGAAATAAAAATTAAAATAGGGTTATATAGTCCTTATCATGGTCTGTAGATGCATTTGAAAACCTAATCTACCTGATTTATTTCTTCTAGGCCACAAAAGCATAAAAATTAGAGAAAAATTGAAATCACATACAAGGTTCTAACCCAAGCAAAGGAAAAAAAATGCATGTAAATGGCCAATATAAGAATATGTAGTGATCACAATTAAGATTTAATGCCCAAAAACTAATATTTTATGAATTTTTTAGCTTTCACATGCTAAAAATTGTGTTTCGAATGAGAGAGACAAAAATGAAAATCTTCAAAAACTACCTTATCATCTCTTAGGAATCTTAGAAAGGATAAGGGAATTATTTTTGACTAATTTAGATGCCAACTAATAGTATATAATATTTAAATTAATTTTTATTACTAGATCCTTAGGTGGAAAATTGTATCATAGGATGTGTAAGTCTTTTACAGGGTTGGAAATGTCCTGAAAATGGTTTTGATTGGTCAGATTTGCCAATTAATTCTTATAGTGCATAGATCAAAATATTGACAAAGAAGGAAGCCAAAAAACTCTTGTGAACATGCCATAAGATCTACAAGTATATTTTTTTAGTAAAAATGAGCTTGAACACATCTCAACAAGCTCAATCTATAACCTTCCCACTTGATCAACACATTACCATCTTTGATACCATGATAAAACAAGTATAAATAATGTATATAAGTAATGGTTATAGATGTGAGATCAATAGAAAAGTCATACAATATAATGAACACTAGATATATGTGTAAAAACATCTAAAAGGTAGAAAACCTACAAATATATTATTCACATAATGAGAAACTCAAGAGTACCCAATATAGTCTTTTTCTTCTCCTTTCTCCTATATGCAGATCTTCATAGAACCTCTAGATGGATAAATGGAATACAAAATTAATGCAATGCCTCAAATTTTATAGTGTAAAATCCCAATAATATATCAAAGGTAATATAAATATTATAATAGGACCATTGTAAAAGTGGGACCTTTCCAATAGTCACATTACAAGGGGCCAACATTGTCACCTGGGTCACATGGGTTGGCATATTTGATCAAATGTCATGATTCTAACCTTGAATAATAATTCCAACATTAATAATAATATGCTTTATTATTAGATGAGCATGAACTCATAATTAATAAAGTGTATTATTTATTCAATGTTTTAATTTAATGCATTGAGAATACATAAATTAACCATTTAACCATTACTTGTTCCAAAAGTTTTTGGGGAATAAACCAACATGATGCCTACGAATATTTTATAGAAGTTGGGTTTGACTCATGATAAGTCAAAAGCAATGGTATTACAGTTGGATGAATATTTAGTCTCATGTGTTGGAGAATTGACAAACATATGCATACATATGGAATTAGAGTCACATGTACATCATACTATTGATATCCTGGTCATTTATATCCTAAAGGCATACAACATTTTATTAAACCAAGACTGGTCTAAAATGCTAAATGGGTACAAAGACAAAAATTTCTCAAACATGTGATTTCCTTGGAAGGGGGTACCAAATCAAATTAGGTTAGAGAGAGATCCCAATAATAATTAATTGATCACTTAGTAAAACACTAATGATGACAAGGTCAATTTAGTATCAAAACATGTAGGTTTATAAATGTTCACCACCATTCAACAATTCCCTACACAAGAATTTTAAGGTCTTTTTCAATTGTAGACTATGCACTTTGATGGACCTCATTCAAATCAAGTTTATGGAGTTGGTGTGACCTTGACAAACCTAGAAGGTAAAGAGTAACTCATTATTTATAGGTTATATTTCCCCTACACTAATAATTGAGCCAAAGATGAATCCTTGATAATAGGCCTGCAATTCAGATTAAAACAAAATACCAAACAACTAGTAGTGTTTAATGATTTAAAGTTAGTTATAAACCATATCATAATAAGTACCAGTACAAGATTATATACCTAAAGAAGTAAAATAATTGAGATTTGGACTTGATTTAATCTTTTAAATCATTCATAATGAAGTCCATCCCAAGAACAAATAATTAGACTATTAATTCATTACCAACCTCTGATGCTAATTTGGCACCACTTCAGGACTATCAAATGCATAATTTTTTAGTGGAGTTGGTGCCTTAAATTTTCATCCCTAACAATGTGGAAAACTTCTAGGTGTTTGATGATGATATACAAATAATAATTTGTTGAAAAATTTTAGCTTTTAAAACCTAGATAATAGATGAAGGAAATATACAACCTATGCATACTAAAGATATGGGTGACAAAGGTGTTCTATAGCTAAAAGATAACTAAATTCCATTTGCTATGGTTTCCTTAGAATTAGCATCTGATGTCAACCCTCATGCTCAGTAGTAGAAATAACTAAAATATATTGAATCCAATTTCACCAAGGAAAACTTCAAGAGTAACTAGTCTCCCCAACTGGTGAATATAGGGCTAATTTATACTGAAAGATAAAAACAAGATGAAGGGATTGATTATAGATTAAAAGGATGTCATTGTATGGACATATGAGAACCTATATATCTTTTATCCTAGGGTAACTACCCACACCAACCCTTTAAAATCAAAATACAAGCCATTTAGGAAGAGGTAGAGACCAATAAATTTGTCCCTTTAACCTCTCATAGAGATTAAGGTACATAATCTCCTAGATACCAAGATTGTTTTCTTGATTAGGCAGTCAACATGGGTAGCTAATATAGTACCAATAATAAAAAATAATAGATAAATCAGGTTGTGTGTGGATTTTAGGAACTTAAATACAACCTTAGAAAAGGACAATTATCATCTACCTTCCCTAGATGAAGTAATAAATATGGTAAGTGGATTAGGGATGATGTCCTTATTAAATGGATTCTCAGGCTATAATAAATTATTGGTTAAGGTAGAACATAGGATGAATACCGCTTTCATCACCAAATGGGGAACCTTTGTATAAAAAAGGACATATTTCAACCAAATCAAATAAGGGGTCACTTTCCAAAGATTGATGGATTTTGCCTTTTAGGGGATGGTGGGGAAGTGAATCATAATCTACATGGATGATCTTAAAATATTTTACAAGAGTATGGATGACCATGTGAACCACATATATAAGGTCTTAGATAGGTTCAGGAGGTATGGAGTTTCTTTCAACCCTAAAAATGCATTTTTGAGGTGACCGAAGGAAAACTATTAGGCTATATTACAAAAAAAGAAGTTATCTCCATCGACTTAGATCGTGATCTCCCCTATAAGATCTTTGGTAATTATAATAATTAGACCATTCATGTGGACCTTTTTATCCTTCTATTCGTATGTGAAATTCTTAGATAATATGGTGTTATACCTGATCAACCACTCCATGTATGTATCCAAACCCCCTTTTACCATCTTATGATAAAAATACTCATCCTCCTTAACATGGCTACTAGATATGGGTTCTAAATAGTCGAAATCACCTCCCATTTTAATTTTTTACACAATTCTTCTACAAGCTTCATAGCCTAAGCCCTTAGAAATGAGAATGGAGGGAGTATTGGAAGTGGAGCCAAAGAAATTATTACTATGAAGTGATAAATTAATTTGTAATGTAAAGCCTTTAGAAGTGATCATATTATAGGGTCCTTGTACATGTTAGCATCTTTTATCTTAGGCTGGGTGTTAATAGTCATAAATAAACACATCGTTTCATTCCATGGGATGTCCTTTATCAAGTTATATAAAAGGAGTGACATCGTTAGGGAACATATCACCTTGTCAGCTTGTAAGTATAGAACCCAATGTTAGCCATTTTATTGGCACTTCTATTTTTCTCTCTATACACATGAGTGATTGACACCCCTTTGAATTAGGATAGTAGATATTTTGCATCATTGATAATCCTAAAAATGTTTTAGGAAGATTGAGTCGAGCCTTTTAAGTAGTTTATAATATTCATGGAATCTCCCTCAATCTGAAGATGTTCCATGCCAAGTTTCACTTCAAAATAAATTCCATGTAAAGTTTTTTTAGCTTTTGAAACATGATTCATTCAGATCCATAGAGGTCCCATATAGGCTACCTTGAGTTTCCTAGGGGAATCCCTTATGACTCCTCCTGCTCTAGTTGGACCAAGATTTCCTTTCGTAGCCCCATCAAAATTTAATTTGAACTAGTTGGGAGTAGGATGAGTATAAATAACCTTAGATATATCAACACACTACTTTTGGGATTTACCAAGAATGTCAAGGTTAAGTTGATTAAGAATTTGGGAGAAATAAGGGGAATAAGAATTATCGAGGGAGGAAGCAAAGGACAAATAATTTTATTTTACATATGCCATGATTATATTGAAGGTAAAAAATGGTTAGGTTTGTGGTTACCAAATATAATCAAATTTATTGAGATCCATATGCCCCAAAAAATATGGGGCAAAACCATGTTCCACTAGAATTTGAGCAGTGGGAAATCCCAAGGTGTCTTATATTGGGTGAACAAATCCTTGATAGAATTGGGAGTTACCTAGGATTAGTTGGAGTGGTTGAAGAAAGATCAAAAAATGGGGGAGGAAAAATAACATGAGAGGAAAATGTACTATGTGGATTCATCCTCCTATTTACAAAGTACACATCTAATGGGGATAGGGATTCCCCTCCTCATAAGGTTATCCACTGTAAGAATCTTATTTTTAGCATCCAAACAAAAAAAGCATTGATCTTTAGAATGACATTTTTTATCCAAAGATCATTACAGGTTTCTTCAAATTCCTCTTGATCCCATAGAGAAAGATATCCATATTTAATTGAATATATCCTACTAGGATACTCTTTCTAAATGAGAGCACCTTTTTTTTGAAAAATACTAATGTGAATATTATAGAGAGTAAAATTTAAGTTTTAAATAAAAGAGCTTGGTGTTGACTCAGATCTTATTTATGGAGAGATTTTCATCTTTTCCTACCTTCAATGTCCTCCTAGTAATCCCACATCTTGTGACCGATGGTCCCTTTGAAATGAATTGCCAGCTCCACGACTTGAATTGTGGAGGATAGAAGGGTTTAGATCCAGGGGTCCTACCAAAAATTCACTTTGTTACCTTTTCAAATATTTCATTTAAGGACTTTTCTAAGGATGTTATTTCCATCTCTCAGTGATTTCTAGAATGTTAAACCATTGCTACGGCCATCTTTTACCAAGAAGCAAGAGGCCTCCCTAGTGTTTAGGTATTTAGCCTTGATGATCCTAATCCATTGGTTATCTTCCTTTATCACCCTCCAACCTAGATTTTATAGGAGATATTGGTTCATTAATATCACCCTTATAAGTCCAAATCATCATTTAAAGATAGCAAGACAAGATTTATTCCAAGATATAAGTGGGAATCTGAGTCTGTCCACTATCTCCCTCCAAAGAAAGCTCTTCTAGATTTGTTCAATCTGATCAGCCACCTTTTCAAGATTGACAAATAAGGATATGAAATAAATTGAAATAATTTGAAATGAAATATTAAGAATTTTCAATTTTTGAACCTAATATAATAAGTTACCTTCCCACCTAGATAATTTCCTCTAAATCCTATCTAAGAGGGGATTCTAAAAATTTGTTTTGATAGGGCCATCAAAAAGGGGAATACCAAGGTAGGTGAAGGGGATATTCTTAATAATAAAACCAATAATCTTATATATCTTATATTACAATAAAATTAGTGTATTGATGAAAAACAAAGATCTTTTCAAAAATTTAGCGCTCTGACCAGAAAAGATCTCATAGATTTCAATAATTTTTTTAAAACACTTGGCTTTAGAAATGAAAGTTTCTCTCATAATCAGATTATCATACAAAAAAATTTGGTGGGTGAAGGGTCTAGTGTTTGGAGATGCAATGATTATTTTGATTATTCTTGATGATTTGACCTTATCAATAATCCTACTAGGGGTTTCAGAGGTTATGATAAATAAGTATAGAGAAAGGGAATCTCCTTGTCTGAGATCTCTACCTACTAGGAAAAAACCTCTAATAACTCCATTTATGATCACCAAGATAATGGGAGATAATATGCAAGAGGAAATCCTGTTTTTAATAGTCTAATTAAAACCAAATTTGAGAAGGATTTTGTCAATAAACTACCAAGAGACTCAATCATAAGCATTATTGATTTCCAACTTGAGGAAAATTACTTATTGAGAAATATTTTCCATTGAGTGAATGGTTTCATGGGAAATAATGATTTAAACCAAGATTCATCTATTAAAAATGAAAGATCATTTTCTTTCTTCAGTCAATTTGTCAAGCAACATTTGGATTCTTAAAGATAACCCTTTTGTGCAGATTTTGTAGTAAGTAGAACATAGGTTGATGGGTCTAAAGTTAGTCAATTTATTAGTCCCATATTTCTTATGGATGAGGACAAGGAAAGTATTATTAAGGTCTGGTATTATAGTTCCATCATTAGAGAATTTAGATCTTTCAGGTAGACTTCATTTTGAATGATCTCTTATAAAACCTAACAGAAAAGGTGGAAAACCATCAGGACCTGGAGCCTTATCCCCTTGAAAATAAAAAACAATGGATCTTATTTCATCATCTAGGGGGGGGGGGGGGGGTGGGGGGCGGAAGAGGATGGTGTAATTTTATTCTTGGGAGATAACTCCCTGTATGAGATTTAACACTTGTTCTTCTAACTGAGCATCATGAGAAGGGACAAAGGCCAATAGATTTTTTGTAAAAATTAACTTTTTAAATCTCAATGTCTTTTTCCTCATTATGCTAGTCTCCATCCTTTCCTTTGATTTTCATGATGAATGTATGCTATCAATTCCTAGACATGGAGGCATGAAATTACTTAGTATTTTTATCTTTTCTTGAGCCAAGTCTTCCTCATTTTTTACAACTAATAAATTTCTTCCTTACCTTCTAGATTGTGGTAAATATTTAGGAGTTCCTTTTCATTAGAATGAAAGGAGGGGGATTGCCCATAATTATTTATTTCCATATCAATTCTTCCATTTTCCTCTTAAATAAATCACTTTTGAAGGAAGATGTTCCAAAAAACATCCTTGTTCTAAATCTTAATTTTATGCTTGATATGTCTAAGCTTTATGGCTAGGATATACATAGCAGATCCTTGGACCAAGAATTTACACCATTCCTTGAGATAAACTTCCAGCGTCTAATTAGAAAGCTACATTTTTTCAAATCTAAAAGAGATACTTTTTACTATATACATATTTTTTCTTTGAAACACAAGTGGATTGTGGTCGGAACCAATCCTAGGAAGAGAAGAAAGTGAACTAGTAGAGTGTAAGTTCTAATGCAAAGATATCAAAAACCTATTGAGTCTGACTTAAATTAGATTATCATCCAATCAAATGTTATACCATGTGAAAGGGTTACCCTTTAAGTCAACATCAATTAATCTTGTGTCAGCAATAAATTCACTAAACTCCAATATGTTATCATTAAGGGAATATATTCCCCCTTTTTTTTCCCCCAGAATCAATAAAGAACTGAAATCTCTAGCCACCATCGAATTCTAGTCTTTAAAATAATTTATAATGTCTATCAAGTCCTTTCATAATTTTATACTATCATTCCTAGAGTTTGGAGCATACACATTAGTGAAGAACTAGTTTCTTTTGGTGTCAATTTCTTGAAAAAAATTGTCATGAGTAAATCAATTTATAATAGGGAATTGTTCTCCATAACTAAGGGGTCCGGAAACACCACCAAAGCTCTTGAGGTTCCTTTATAGAAATTAAAACTGTAGAAAAATTTATTCCAAATATTATATTTATTATTTTAAAAAAATTCATCTAAGTTTCTTAAATAAGTAAAATATCAGATTTGTGATTGATGACTAAATTTATAGCCAACCTCTATTTCCCAGGGTTAATCATCCCCCTTATGTTCCAAGATTAGATATTCATTTTTTTTTATTTGGGAAGTGTCTAAGTGTCAACTTCGTACCCTTTTCTACCTTCCTATAAGTTTCTACTTTTCTAGAGCTTTCATTTATTGGTTTACCTAAAGATTTTTGATCTTCTCTAACATCCACATTTTTCTTTCCTCTTTTTTGTTGGTCTAAATTCCATTGTTCCTAAGGCAAATACTTTGAAATCTCAAGACATTCCCCTTTGTTTTTAGAATAACATTGGCCTTCGGTAGGAAAGAATAGCTTATGCTCCCTATGGATTTTATTGAAGTTGAAAGGATCTGAGGAGATTATATTTCTTATAAGACTAGATCCTTATCCATTAATTAAGTTTCACAATTAATGGTACATGGTGAGTTTGAACAGGGGTCTCTTTATGGGTCCTTGAGTGATGAGGAAGGAGAAATAAGAGACACTATCATTGTTTCATCTAATAAATTTGTCATGGGGGAAGTAGTTTTTAAAATATTGGGCAACTTCATAGGAACAATGGGGGGTTTCAAAGCTAAAATGACTTGGGGGGCTAAGGATCTTCAGAGTTGATAATGGTCTAGGAGGAGTAACATCTAAGAAAAATTTCCCCAAGCTGAGAGGAGCCAAGGCAGGCTTAGGAGGGAAAACAAGGTGTATTTGAGAGGGGATGAGGGGATATGGATAGAGGGGGTGGAGGGGAGGATTCTAGGAAGAGGTTTTCTTGACCCAAGAAGGAGATGGGGAAAAGAAGGGCTTCTTGCTTAGAGGGAAATTTCTAGATGAGTGGTTTAGGACATCACATTTTTATAGATTTTTTATTCCCTTTCAAACCCAATTCTTTGATTCCAGACCCCATATTTAGATTTAATCCTAATGGAATGAATCATATGTTTATCATCTAGAATGAAAACATAAACCTGAGGAATGACGAGTCTGCATCTAGATCTAGTCACAGGGTCAATGGAAATTAGATGGCTAAGGGCTTTTCTAATTCCCAAATTAACCTATGGTGTCCAAAATTCCAAAGGTAGCTCTAGAAATCAAACCCAAATAAGAATTTCCTCCATGATGGCTATGTTAAGATTAACACTTGTCTTCCACTTTTGGAGGCTAACTATGGATTTTCCCATAAACCAAGGACCTCTAGTGAGGATCCTTATATAGTCTTCATAATGGGTGAAGTTAAGCAGAAAGAAATTTTTGGGCATAGCTATAATGTTGATTTCACCCCTGGGTCACCACTTAAGGTTCACCCACTTGCAGAAAGAGTCTATATTTAGCCTAAAGTCATTAAATTTAGCTAGAATAGAGTTTTATAATAATGATTAAATTTTATCTATGACAATATTTGGGATATCAAGACATACCTCATTCCTGTCACTTGAAATAACTAGAAAAGAATATTTGAAGGGTTTAAAAAAGGGGCATTCACCGACAACCAAATTATCCCACAAAGGTCTTTTTCCTTTGGTAGATTCAAATCCTATGACTGGTAGACCTTGACTCATTTTAGGAATGTGTACTAAAGGATATTTCATGATAATTGATGAAAAAATAGCCTCCATTGAGACTATCATGGACTAAGTGGGGTCTTCAAATTATATCTCACCTTCTTCCTACCTATCACTTACATTTAAAATTCCTACAACAGTCTTCTTCCCACACATCTAAATCTCAATCTCCATGAAATTTATACAATAATATGATATATAACTTCTTGATAAAAATATTTAAAATTATTTTATAGATAAAACTTATTATTGAAATCTAACCAATAAATCTAAGATTGATTTTATTTATTGAAAATAGAATTCACAAATACATTCCTCTTCTAAAGATTTCAAAAGAATGAACACTTGGAACTTTACAAGAGGAACTACATGAAAATTTATTTTATGGGACAACCATTAATAATGTCGGATAATAAATAGACCATCCATAAAAAATTTATCCTTCCATAATAGATAAGGATTGATATGTTTCCATCTTTTCATATAATTATAAAGGCTAGAGGGGTTTCGATCCAAGGGACCTAACAAAAATTAAATTTGATACCTTTTATAATATTACATTTAAGGCCATTTTTAAGGATGTTCTTACTAGCTCTCAGTGCTTTTTAGAATGTTGAACCATTTCTAGGGCTATCTTATGTCAGGAAGTAGGAGCCCTCCTCAAAGTTTAGGTATTTAGACTCAATGATCCTAGTCCATCGATTATCTTCATTTATCACCTTCCAACCTTGATTTTATAAGTGATTTTGGTTCATGAATATTACCTTCTAAGCCTCAATCCTTCTTTAAATATAGGAAGACAAGCTTTATTCCAAAAGATTAGTTGGAATCTGAATCTATCCTTCATTCCCCTCTAAAGAAAGTTATTCTGGATTTGTTCGATCTGATCAACCACTTTTTAGAGATTGAAAAATAAGGACATGAAATAAATTATAATAATCTAAAGTGAACTCTTAATAAGTTATAATTTTTCAGCCTTAAATAGAAAGTTCTCTTTCCACCAGATAATTTCCTCTAAATCATATCTAAGAAGGGATACCAAAACTATGTTTTCATATAGCCATCAAAAGTTGTATACCAAGGTAGGAGGAGGGGAGATTATAAATAACATACCCAATAATCTTAGAGATATTATCTTTCAAGATAATTGTGGTATTGATGAAAAATAAAGAGCTTTTGAGAAATTAACACTCTGACCAGAAACATTCTCATTGATTTCAATAATTTTTCTAAAATACTTGGATTCAAAAATTGAAGCTTCTCCCATCATCAAAGTATAATACACATATTATTGGTGGGTGATGGGTTTGGTGTTTAGATCCATTTTGATTCATTTGATGATTCTATATGATTTGGCCTTGTTAATAATCATGTTAAGGGTTTTGGCCATTATCAATAATAAGTATGGAGAAAGGGGATATCTTTGTTTGAGACCTCTACCTGTCAGAAACAAAACTATGAGAACTTCATTGATTATCATCAAGAATATGGGATTTTATATGTGAGAGGAAATCAGGTTTCTAACAGTCTAATTAAAATCAAATTTGAGAAGGATTTTGTGGAGAAATCACTAGGAGACTTGATCATAAGCCTTATTTATATCTATCTTGAGGAGCATTCCTTGATGAGAATAATTTTCCACTGAGTGAATGGTTTCATGGGAAATAATGATTCCATCTAATATTTTTCTTTTGAAAACAAAATATCCTTGTTTTTCTGCAATCAATTTATCAATCAACATTTGGATTCTTAAAGATAGTCCTTTTGTGCAGATTTTATAGAAATTATAATATAGGTTGATGGGTCTAAAGTCTGTTAATCGATTATACCCCTGTTTCTTAGGGATGAGAACAAGGAAATTATTATTGAAGTCTTGTAGCAAAGTTTTAGATTTAAATAATTTAGAAATGACCATGGGTTATTCAACCCCCTTATGTTCCAAGATAAGATTTTGATTTCTTGTTATTTGTGAAGTGTATAAGGTCATATTCATACCTTTCTAACCTACCTATCTATTTATAACTTTTTAAAGCTTTGATTTGTTGGTCTACCTAA
>JARHVA010001448.1:2727500-2825000 GCA_037957365.1 Torreya grandis | reverse complement strand
CTAACTTCCTAAAAATATTGAGATGAAAGGAGAAGATCACACTTGGATCCAAACCCTCGACTATGAGGGCCTAACATTAAATTTATATCATTATTTTTTGATTTCTCATTTAACCAATGATTGCAAAAAATTCAAAAAGAGGAGTTCACTTGGTAGAAAGATTATTTTACTAGTCATCTGAATGTGGATAATATTAAAACTGAAGATGATGAATCAAATTCGAAAAAGAATGAATTTGTAATTGTAGTGATGCAATATGATGAAGCTATTAAGGTAGACCCAAGTTCCCCTTCTAGGTTATCAAGATCACCATCTAAAGAGGCATGTTTTAAGGGAAGTGGCAATAATTCAAGTCAAATCAAAATTTCTATACCTTTCTCTTTTGTTTCAGATCTAGATGACAAAAAGGGTTGGTCTCTAATGTGCAGGAAGAAAAAGAGAAGAAATAAAAAGGATGTCCCTCTCAAAGGGTTAACAAAGGTAGATTATAATTCAAAGTTTTTGTAAAACCCTATTTGGTAGATAGTTAAAATTTGGAGGTTTTTTGACTTATCTTTTGTTAATTTTTACGAAGTGTTTTTATCTATTTTTCTATGTTAATTGTTGTATGGACAACTAGTTCCTTCTAAGTTTTAAGTTGTATTACAAAAAAAACTAGTAAAGGAGTTGTATTTTAACCTTCGATATTTTATTTTTACTTTCATAATAAAAATATTTGAAACTTTTCAAAATTATTATATATATATATATATATATATATATATATATATTTTGAAAAGACAATATGCATAATTGAATGAATTTTTTTGAAATTTATCACTTTTAACATTATAAGTTTTTTTCTATTTTTCATTGCATGAATCATTCAATATAAAATATTTTTCATGTATTTGAAATGATACTTTATTTGTACTTCGAGTTCTTCAAAATTCGCGTTACTATTATTATTTTTAAAAGATATTATAAAGCATAATTTTTTTATACATGTTTGTGGTATTTTGAATGGGCAATATTTATGAAATTTATACAAATCTTATAGTCATGTTCTTTATGCAATGTATATGAAAAAGCTTCTATATTGAATGATTCATGCAATGAAAAATTGAAAAAACTTACAACCTTAAAAGTGATAATTTTTAAAAAAATGCATTCAATTATGTATATTATCTCCAAAAAATTTTACACAAATATTTATTAATTATATAAACATGTTAATAATATATATTATCAAAAAAATTAATGTTATGTTATTAAATAATTATTATTATCAAATGTAAGTTACTTTTAAAAATTATAAATAATTAAATTTATCAAATATAATTTTTTAATAATGTATTATTGTTCCTCTTCCCACTCATATCCACTTTGAATTATCAAGGTGTTGAATTTAGATTTAGATTACACCATGCAGGGATTTAGTCCTCACCTAAGGTTAAGGCCTTTAAATCTCTGACTACTATAGCCACATGCTTTGTCATTGATAGATATTGGTAGCAAGAGTTTAAGTCCCACATACTAAAGGTAGCTAATTATCACCAAGGTAAGGTCAATGATGAACCCCGTGTTTATGAAAATAATATACCTATGGTAGTATCGATGACTATTGGTGAGGGAGTGAATGGGTTTGTGTCTAAGAGTGAGATGCAACTAAATTAAGATGCAAAGGAGATGCTTAGTAGAAACATAGAATTAAGGAAGCTTATGGGGAGGAATTTGCCTCTAAGAATAGGTTAAAGTGGCCTTCCTGATAGAATAAAAAATTTAGAGGTAATGACCACCAAACATGCACCAAGTTTTGTTTTGAAGCCTCTCAGCCTTGCTAGCTCAACTTTTTTTGTGTTATTTGGAAAATAAAATGTTTAATAAGTGATAAAATGTGAGTAATTTTTCTCCTCCAAAGGATTCATATACATATTCATTAACCTCTTTTATAAAAATTATGATCTATATCTGTGGATATCTAAACAATGGTAGCCTCTCATACAAGGTAGACTACACATTTACCCTTGTGATATAAGATTTTTAATTATGGTTTTTTCAAGAATAGAGGATCATTAATAAAATAAATTTAGGATCTATATCTTTGACCATCACCCCCCTGTGATGAAACCATGGTTCCTTAACATCAATCCCCTTACCAAACACTTCAATATAAGACCCATTTGGGTTCAACTACCTCATACCTTGTTAAAGTTTGGGTCAAACCTCTATCTTAAGGCAGTAAGAAATTCAAATGGTGAGTTTCATCTAGATAAACCTACCACTACCATGTTGTGTCACACTACCTACACTAGAATCTTGGTCAAGATTGATTCATCCAAAGAGCTTTCTAAATGAATTGATCTAGTAGTTGAAGAATAATCTTGGTCATAATCCCTTGACTATGAGGGCTAGTATTTCCATTGTTGTGTTCACTTTGAGATGAGACATATAACCAGTTATTTTAGTATATCTAAAATAAGGAAGCCACTTGGTGGAAGGATTCACTTTTTAGTCATTATTTTATGGAAAATGTCAAATATGATGATGATGATGATGATGACGACAACGATGACTCAAAAAACATGGCACTGAAATTGTAGGGTGCAAGTAGAGGTAAATTATTAAATATCCCCTTTATCCCCATCCATAACTTCAAGATTACCCTATTAATACAAATGTTCATATGGTATCTATAAAGAATCTAGTTAAATCAAAATTGTTATTCTATTTTATCTAGTTTCAGACCTTGATTCCAAGAAGGGTTGGACATTAGTGCATAGGAAGAGGAATGTAAGACTCAAAAAAGTCCCTAGATTGAAGACATTCCCTCAAAAAATGTCAATAGAGATAGATTACAACATAGTGTTTATGCTAGACCCTATTGGGCAACGAGTTAGTTGTAAAAATATTTTTAGTTTATTATAGACAAAATTTGACTAGTTTTATTGTCATGTATTCTATGTTTTTTTTTGTTGGCTGTATGGATTTTTAGTTGTTGTTTTAAGGTTGTGTTTCATAAGCCATTGATAGAAGCATTGTATGTGAACATCTTTGATTTATTTTTCCCTCCTATGTATAAGAGACTAAATCTTTCAAAATTCAATTTTTACCCTATCTAAAAAACCTAATACAAATTATTTATATTTTATTTTTATTTTTCTAATTATAAATAACTAAAATTTAAGTCATGTATATTATTTATATACAAATTTTCATATTTTAAATATAGTTTATTGAATAACTAATAAATAATCTTATTATTATTTTTTAATTTTTAAGTAAAACATTTTATTTGTAATTAAGTTTTACATTCATTAAGTTCTTTAAAATTATATATATATATATATATATATATATATATATATATATATATATATATATATATATATATATATATATATATATATATATATATATATATATATAACTAATTTAATTTATTTTTTAATGTTGGTTATCCATAATTATATTATTTACTATTTTTGTAAAAATAATCTTAGTTTGGGTCCTTCCTATAAATTTATAAGTTTATCTTATGTTTTATATGTGTGTGCTTTTATTGTATTTATAAATGCACTTTATTCTAGTCTTTTAAAGTGTCACTCACCTCTCTAGTCCACTTGTAGGATTTAGAGTTATTTGCATGTAACCTCTCTTCATCCACATGGCACACATCTTCCACACTTGTAAGAGGATTATGGATACATATTACATATGTTAGAGCTTGCATTTATAACCTATTTTCTCTCTTAGCTCTTTATAATGAGCTCTATTATCCCTTTCTTCAACACTAGCTATTACACTCTCACAACACTCTTACTGTTTTAATTTTAATCTTACATTTTGTGATGCTATTTGATCTAAATACATTATCTCTTTCCTTCTTAAGCTTATTGAAGATATTGTACTTAGATTTCATCATTTACAAGATATCTAGTAGATTGTGGGGCTTTTATCCATATGATGGTTTCCCTACTTGTTATATTTACCATAAATTTGAGGTTTGTGCTCATTTAAAGGTAGTATTGATCCTTAAGTTTTATTAATTTTTAAAGTTTAAGTTAATCTTTGATAATATTTATTTCATGGTATCAGAGCCTGGGTTATTTAACATTATTTTTTGAGTACTTGTGCAGATTTTAGGTATAAAATCAAGTAATTTTTAGATAATTTTTTACCATTAATTTCCAATTTTTATCACCACTTTCTTTGCATAATTTGGTTTTTTTGCTAATAATGTACATGAATATTTATTCGTTGAGGTATTTTACCTTCTAACGATCTTACAATTTTTTAATTCTATTTCTTCATTAACATTCTATATTTTGTTCAAGTTGGTCCTTAATTTTTTTAGCTTATGTGTTTTTTGATTAAAAAATATTAATTAAACAATCTTCTATTTTTTAATCCTCTTATTACACTTCATCTATTTGATTTGTTTCTTTGACAATTTCTGACTTTTTCATTTTTTCTTTTCCTTTTACTTCTTTTTACTAGATTCATGGATACGTCCTCATTGTCTCATCATAAATTAATTACCTTTCTCTTAACACATAAGAGTGTTGTGCTTTTCTCACTTGTTTTACATCATTGCTCAATGTTAAGCTTTCCCCATCATGTGTTTGGTGTTTGTTTTTGCAACAACTACTTGTAGTTTTCTATTTACACCTTATTCGTTATCATTTGGGAAGTGGTACATTGTTTATTCATCCCTTTTTGTCTCTTTGAAGCCTTTGATTTGACCTTTATTTCTTTTATTTTTTATTTTTGTTTTTGTGGAAACTTTTTGCACTAAGTTTGACCATATTTGTGCCCTCTTTGTTCCCTCTATTTTTTTAATTCAATGTATTTTTATTCAATGTGGATAGTGCCCTTTTGAGGCATTTTTGGTAGGTACTATTTAAGCCACTAGGAGAATATTATTACTCCTAGGGTAACACTTCCTTAGGCCGTGGATACCTTTTTGGGCCTTGTGTTATGTGTTATGTTTATTTTAAGCTTCATTTTAATTTCTTGTTGGAATCCAAAGTGGGCTTCCACCATTGAAAATGGTAATTCATTCTAATTTCATTGTATATAATGAAGAAAAATAAAACAAAAATAAAATCTAACATTGATTAGATTGTCAATACGTGCTCTTTTCCCATTTGTTACCTTCTTTCATTGGCTTAAAAACTATCTCTGACTTTCACTAAATCAAAGTATGATGTAAGAAATGAATATTTAGAGTTTATTTTTCTATTTTTATTTTCAAAAGGGCCTTTTCATGTTATAAGGAAAATAAAGGTGCATAGCATCAAGTCCCTGTTGTAAGTGCAAGGCATATTTGAAGAAACAATTTTGAAAAAGATTATTGAATGGAAACTAAAACCAACATTGAGACCTAGTTTTATTGTTTCTATTGATATAACATACAAGAGTGAGAATATGATTGTTGGCTGATTTGTTAATGATTCTGACAGTCTCTGTAAAGATGTGAATGTGTAGGTGGGTATGCTATTGAAGCGAGCTACAAGTGCTCTTGTATTTAGAGGTGTCCTCCAAGCTACCAGAATAGGGTAATTCTAAAAGGATTGAATGTCCATTTAGAGATTTTTAGAACTAATAGTAATCAATATGGTAAGGTTAATGGATGTAAGGGTGAGGTCCTAAGAATATATTGTAACAAGTAGTTTTTTTTTTTGAATACATAGGTGAAGTTTTATCTCTAGAAGAAGTAGATGAAAATCAAAATCTCAATATGAAGTATGGGAGATGTTTTTCATACCTTGTGTCACTAGCAATAGAAAAATTAAATTTCAATAGTATGAGAATAACCTACACTATTTAATTCTCATTACCTCAAGTTATCCTCTCCAATCTCAGTATAAGCTACCAAACATATCTTTTCCTATGCTTAATTTTAATACATTCACAACACCAATAATTGAGAAAGAATTCAAAAAAAAACATAAAACCATTCTTATAAATTTATAATATTATTAAGCTCACCTCTTTTCTTACAATTAGGTCATTTATTTATCCACACACACACACACACACACACACACACACACACACACATATAATTTTCATCAGTTGGGTTTATGAATCTTCTTAACAATGAACAAACCACAACTATGAGAGAAGACAAGCCAAAGGTAAAGAGGGATTACATTGCAGCTAGGGTCTACTAAGTACAACATTAGAAGTCTGAAAGTAACCCATTTGATTCGGATACAATGATGCATATAAATAAATAAAGGCATTCAATCCGAAGAAAATGGGAAATATTTATATCTGGGCAACTAGCGGAGATCGACCAGTTTCCTATCTACCATAAGGACAAGTAGAACGCTGAAAAAGAAAGATAAAAACAATGTCCTTACCAACTATATTAAATTTTTTAAAATACTTTTAAAACACAACCTCCTTGATATTGATGTCAACCATAGTGAAAGCATTTGGCAATGGCAATGAAGGGTAAAGGCAATGAATAATAACTGAGATAATTGTAAACAACAATAGTGAGTAAAAAGGGCAAAAATAAATTTTTTGGAGCATTTCATTTTTGTTTATTCAGAACATAAAACTAAGACTCTTGTCCCAAATAAAATTTTTAATGAACTAGGAATTTAGTGCCAGATACAATTTTGAATAAATTAGGACTCTTGTCCAAATACAATTCCCAGTGCTACTAGAATTTTGAAAAATTTGGGCATGCTATAAATGTAAACACAAAATAAAGACTATTAATCAAAAATTTATAGAGACCTAACCTCATCTAACCAATTCAATTTAAAATAAACTCTATCATATGTTATAAACCTCTGTGTCATTGAAAAAATCATACATCCTTACATAATTCCACTTGTCTCAACCAATGCATACCACTTTGTCTTTGGGGTTTCAAAGGAGTAAGGATTTCCTAAGATCCTTTATAATTGTAGGAACTCCAAAAATCCATTCCTTTTGGTGTTCAAATAGAACATTGAATAATAGTAATGAAAATAATAAATACATCTCGTTATTGACCAGCCATGCAGTGGACTATTATTGTTTATGAAATGAATGTGCCTTGTGTTCAAAGATACCCATCCCTCACAACAATAAATTATTTGTCCACCTTGCATTCTGACACCTATCTTCTAATTTATTTTTCTTGCTATTTTTATCAATACGTTGTCAATAATGTCATTATAACTTCTTCATTTTAAGTAAGTTCAAGAATAACATTTTAACCAATAAAAACACACAGAATAATATTATTCTATTTTTTATAGAACCATGTAACTTAATAATATAAAATATAACAATTTTTGAAGCATGTAAATCTATGTAGTGTGATTAGTGTAGGCATAAAATATTAATCATCGAATTAAAGCCATTTGAAAGTATATAGTACCATCCAGGACTAATAACTAAAACACCTTATCTTAAACGCTTTACTTTATTCTCATGGAATTTGTGTTTGATGTGTTAGAAGAAAAAAGGAATATCTAAACTCACCCTAAGTTTTGAATATTAAAACAAATATTTTTGTAAAAATAGTTCTTTGGCACATGGTGTTTGATGTGGACTTAATTTTTGCAAGCTTTTCATATAAAACATACAATTTTTTTTTAACATTCCAAAAAGAAGCCCTTTTAAATTTTTGGTTTATTTATTTATTTATCCATCATTATAATCATTGTATTATGTTTTATGTTTTTCTAATAAAATCTTTTAATCAAAACTTTAAAAAAAATTACAGTGATAAGTTTTTATAAATCCTAGATGAACTTGTTTTTTAAAAAGATGTACAAATTTATAATAATTAGTTATTTTATCATTGCTTAAATCTTTAATTTGATTTTTTTTAAATCTTTCAAATTTTTATTTTTTTTTGGTTTTAATATTTTTAGTATATATTTTTTCGTATCATTTTGAAAATAATGTGGTTTGGAAAACATGATATTGCTTTTACTAGTATTTTAGGTAATATATTGTTGAGAAAGTTAATGAAATTGGTATCTATAAATTTCAATTTTGATATAAAATTAAAATATTTTTTTATTATAAAATTTGTACAATAAAAAATTAAGTGAAATGTAAATATTTGTTAACTCTTTTAATACCAAACTAGCATCTTTCAAAATTACAAAAACATGTAATATTACTTCTTTATCATATAAATAGTGTATTACTCTGCAAAATAATATTTTAAATCATGGTTTAAAAATTATGAACTCTATGAGTTATCTAGGCAGTGGCCTTAGAAAATATGAAAATAGTATTTTTGGACCTCTTTTGACTAAATCTAATACAAATTGTAAATGTCTTAATTTTGATGATTCTACTACTTATAATGTAAATTTGATATTTTATTATCCTTCACATATAAAGATTTATAATGTAACTTGTTTTAATTTTACTGTTTCTAATGCTCATGGTTTTGTTAAAATTGTTAAACATTTTAGTATTGTAGGAAACATGAACATTACATATGTAAATGTTAGAAATTACATCTATATAAATCTTGTCGTAAATTAATGTATGACACTTTATATTGTTAGAAAATGACTAAATATCCTACTTCTAATAATAAAACTATACAGATTCGTAAAAATGATGAATCTTCAAGAGATTTTGATATCTTCTTGCGATCATTCTTTTAATGCTTCAAATAAAATATATTTTACAAGTTACATATTTTATTTGTATCCATTTTTATTAAACTCAAACTCTTATAATACATTTCTTATATTTTATTCAATAAGATAAATGCTTTGATTATGTTGACAAAATTATTTTTGTGTAGGTTTACATACTTTATTATAGAATTTGTCTTTAATCATTTTTTATTTTATGTACATCTAATTTTATTACATTATATATGTAGATTGTATTTTTTTCATATTAATTATTTAATTTAAAATATTTTCGTTAGTTTTGTTATTATGAATTATTAATCCTCCTTGTTGGTCTTTGTTCTATTGTGGATTGATCACATTATCTAAAGAGGATTCTTAAATATTCTTGATGATCACATTTTCTTCCTTACAAATTTTGACAATACATTCTCTTCTTTTTTATCTAAACTATTGTTATTGATTTTGAAAAATTATATATATTAAGGGATACTATTATGTAATTTCAACTACCTTATTTGTTTGTAAAAGGTTTTTTCAATTTTTATAATCTCAAGTTAAGTTTAAGGTAAGAGTGTTGAAAAATTAATCTTAATTTGGGTCCTTTCTATAAGTTTATATGTTTATTCTAACTCTTGTGTGTGTGTGTGTGTGTGTGTGTGTGTGTGTGTGTGTGTGTGTGTGTGTGTTTATTGTATTTATAAATAAATTATATTCTACCATTTTGAAGTCACTTATCTCACTAGTCCATTTGTAGGATTTATAGTTATTTTTTAAGTAATTCCACTCCTTCCACATGGCATACACATCCTCCCCACTTGTAAAATGATTAGGGACATGTGGCACACATGCTAAAATATTCATTTGTAACTCATTTTCTCTCTTAGATTTCTATAATGAGCTTTGTTATCTCTTTATTCAACACTAACTAGTACCTCTCACAATACTTTTATTGTTCTAATCTTACTCTTACCTCCTTGTGATATTATTTGGTCTAAACTATTCTCTCTCTCCCTCTTATAGCTTCTTCATGTTATTGTACTTAGAGTTTATTGTTTACAAGATTTCTAATAGATTGTAATTTGTGCTCATTTCAAAGTAATTTTTTTTCAACTTTTATTATTTTTGAAGATTTAAATCAATTTTTACAACATTTTTGGCAATTATGAGTTAACTAACTAAAAATTTGCATCTTAAAGGTTAATGTAGTTTATTTTTTAATTTTTGTAAATATATAATTTTTTCATAATTAAAAACTATCAAATGTCTACAATATTTATTAGAATTTATTTGGTTATTAGAAAATGTTATAATAATATATATTTAAATATTACATGTAAATTTAATAAAATTTTAAAATATATTTTTTAAGTGAATAACTTATCGATAAATTAGTCTATTTTTTTAATGCATTTTCGAATAAATCTTTATTATTATTATATAAAAATTTAAATTAAGTTTGTATTGTATCACTAACTCGTCATTGAAATTTTACTCTTAACAATTTTTTATTTTTAAAATCTGCACATTATCAAAGATTTAACATTTTGTTTAAATTATAAAATATTTTAGTACAACATGTGGTTCTAAATTTGAATTGTTTCATCAAAATGCTTTAATTTCAGTGATTTGGAAACAATAAAATTTTAATATCTATTAGACCATCACCTATAAAATGTTTGAAAGTAAATGTTCTAATTTTGGAGTTAACATTGTTTTTGAGGAGATCTAATTTTTTAATATTCAATTGAACAAAACCATGTTTGTTTAGATGGTGGTGACCATGTGATTGCTTGTACTAATCTTATAATAGGACAGATAAAAAATTAACTTTTTAAAAAATCATATAAATTAATTTTATTATAATTAATTGAAAGAAAATTATATCAAAATTGTAATATAAATTGTATAAAAATTAAAATAAATAAAATGAAATTTTAAATATTAAATAATGGAAAATTTTAAATTTTATCAATTTATGAAAATTTTATTAAAATTTTAAAATAATTATTTAAAATTTTAAAAGATTATAAAAATAAATGAAAACAATTTTAAAAAAAAATAGTATAAATTTTATTTGACAAATAAAAAAATAAAATAAAATCTCTCTAAATTAATTATAATAATAGAAAACTAATTCAATTCAAATTATTATTTATCCTCCTCTTTGGTGGGAAATGGAGTGTGTCGAAAATGTTTTCTATTGGATTGTTTTAATGGACTTTAAATGTATGGAATCGTGAGTCACTAAGAAGGTGGTATATGTTGCTTCTAGTGGTTGAGGAATCAAAGTCTTTTTTTTTATTTTTTCTAAGGCCATTCAAGATGGCCAGGTGGTACTTGGCTCTCTTGAGATAAATTCTCTTGTTAAGGTCAATGTCCTAAAGATATTTTGCTTTCTCCCCTTTCCAATACAAATTATGTTTAATTTTCTCATTTATATTTTAATAGTATTTTTATATTTTTATATTACCATATTTAACGATAATTTTATTATTAACATGTAAATTAAACCATAAGTATAAACGTACCACCTTTTAGTTAAAACCATTTCTAAATTTTATATGTCGTTTTATCTTTCTGACGAAGGGTAACCTTATGTTGTGCCACTACCTAGAGAGGGGCGTTGTATTATAAAATATAATGAAAAATAAAGAGACTCATTCACATCCGTTAATATAAAAGAAAAGAAATTGCAAGCCAAGTCATGGGAAACATGGAAATTGCAGCGCCGGAGTGAGGGAGAGGAATCCCGTCGTTCACAGACAATAATGAAGGAATACCGTCAGCAGTGCGTTCACTTCAACAACCGCGTGCTTCGTTTTACAGATGAAGCGCGAAACGTAAGGGACGGGGATCATTATTTTCAGCTTATGGGCTATTTGAAATTGACGAAGAAAGAATTCCTGAACTTATCGTGTAAAATGTTTAGAGATTATAGCCTAGATGTTTCTGCATTCGATGAAATGCACTACATAAGACGGACAATATTTTATCTTTGGCGTCAGTTTCATGTCCAGTTGAGGAAGTACCGACGCAGTTCTGCATATGTGGAGATAAAGGTGAGAGAGTTTCTAGATTCGTTACCTTCAAGTGCTATTTCCCCTAATCAAGTGAATGAAGGTTGCATATGTGCTATTTGTGTTTTGGAGAAGAGGCATGCGAGATGCGATGCTACAAAAGCCATATATTCCACCCTGAAGTCATTCGGCCATGGCTTACTAAAAGGAAAATTTGTCCTCTGTGCATGAAGGCCCCAAATGAAAGTTCGACCTGGTCCTCGTCTTCATCGTCCTCGCAATGATTAGGGACAACTACTTCAGGTGGTTGTCTATCCTTGGGGAGAACACAGCGCTTGGAGAATATCTACTAGTGTAATATGTTGGTAGATCCAATAAAATGGATGAATGTTTTGAAAATCAGTGATAGGTCATTATTTCAAATGTTTTATTGTGAATCTCAAAAAAAGAACTTTTTTCTGTTTATTTATTGTTAAAAGAAAATGTAATATTCAGCTCGAGAGTGTAGTCGCTAATCTACTAATAGTTACTCTTGTTTGTTTAGAGTCTTATTTTTTAATGAGAAGTTTCTTTGGATCATAAAATTGTATTTGTTTATTATTGATTTAAATTTTATATTGTTGTTATAAATGTTTTATTTTTGGTTATTTATATTGTTTTTAATTTTTTTTAATTGTTTATTATTTTTATTTTATTTTTTGAAAATTTTATCAATAATTTATTGTCATCCTGAGATTTTTTAAATAATATTATAGAGATATGGGTCTCTAAAAATCATATTGTATCATTTTCATCAGTCATATTGTGGTCCATTTTTTTTACTATTTGATTTGTGACCATTATAATTCTTATGTGTTAAAAGGGTTCAAAATTATTTTTAATGAAATAAAGTTAATACATCTTTATAAAAATATATTATATCTCTTTTTTTAACAATTGGGAAATAAAGAAATACCTTATATCTAACATCATAAAGTTAATAGCAATGTTGCTTTCATATGAATGGTTTTAAAACTAACAATATATCATAAATCATAAAAATAAATTACAGGATTTATCATTTTTATAGTTTATTATAATTAATATTATGTAAATCATCCCTCTCAAATAAAGGATCGTGCCCTATATTTATATTGTTCATTATAAGTTTTTCTTATAAATAATTATTTTAGTGCCATTTAGAGTGGTATTGAGGAGTGACATTTCTATAGCTTTATGAGTGCACTTATTAGTGTGAGGATGATGAAACCAATCACAATGAAGGTGAGTACCTTTGGGTTGGATATTAGAAAGACTAGTCCTAAGAGTGGAGAGGATAGATATGGTATGTCTTTTTACATTTGGATCTCTTAAAAGTGAAGAGACAAATATGTGAACAAAAATAAAAATTACATTTATTAAATGATTTAAAAAAGAAATATAAACTATTTCTATAAATATTATTTTAATTTACATTAAATTTATATAAATATATTTGAAATAAACATTTTATTATTATAAATATAATATTAAATATAAAATTTAGAATTAAAAAAATTATTAAATTTATTTCTTTTTAAACAAATAAAATAAAAAATATTAAATAGATATTTGCAATATATATTTTAAATATAACATTTTATATTCACTTTAAAAAATTATAGAAGATATAGAATGAAGATAATATATTCTATTCTTTTTTAAAAATATATAAAAAATTTAGAATGAACATAACATTTTCTATTCATTTTAAAAAATTATAAAAGAATTAAAATTTAATATTGAAAATAAAAAATTTGTCAAAAAAAAAAAAAAATTCCACTAATATAAATCATTAAAACATAAAACAAATAATTTTAAATTAAAATATATCATTAAATAAATCATATCACAATTATTGTAAAAAATAAATCTTATCAATAATATAAACTGTGAAAACATTAAACCTATTAAAATATATCATTATATTGAATTTATTTCCACGTGAACCTATAAAACTGGAAGGAACAGGGAAAAAAAAAGAAGAAAGGATTGGAAGAATACATATACCATTAATTCTTTCTCCTTCAAATAATTAAACTCCATGTAAAGCACAATATTTCATGATGTATTTTTCATTTTATATTCTGTTTAGGAAAATGACCATAAATAAGAGATGAGGGAACTTTTGCGGACATAGAGATACCTTTAACAAGTGTAATTTGCCCCATTAACACCTTGACCCAAATAGCTTAAATAATAACTAATTTGTTTTTTACGATTTCAAAAGTACGTAATAATCTAATTAATTATTAAAAATAAATTAAAAAAATCAATCTAAAAGATTCTATTTTTTATATATTTAATAGATTCTAATGTTTAAGTTGGAGGGACTAAAATCTGTAGTAAGCTATTCATTTCATTTAAAAAAGGTGAAGTGTAAAGTATTGGTCTTCATTACAAACATAATATAGTTAAGGATTTGAAATTTAATAGTTATAATAAAGAATATTAGTATTTCTTTTTCTTTTTTTAAATAATATTCTTGATTAAAATTAAACATAAATAAAATTTAATTATTTTATATTATTTTTGATTAAAAATTTTATAATTATAAAAATTATATTTATTAATTTTTCAATTTTAATTTATATATATTTATAACATAATATTATAAATACAAGTACAGTGCAATAAAGATTTAATATTTGTTTAAAAAAAAATAGATAATAAATATTTAAATGAGAAAAATCTTTAAAAATTTTAATTATTTATTTAATATTTTTTAAAATTTAAGAAAAAAAATATTTCTTTCAATACATAAATTCAATAAATTTAATTTTTATTTTTCACAAATTTTAAAAATATTTACAACTTTATTAGCATAAAAGGGAGTGCTCTCCTCCTTTGATATCATAACACATTCATAGCCATAATAAACTATCAAACATAAGAATTTTTCTTATGAACTAAATTTTATAATAAATTGGTAAACATATTAACTTGATTTTAAATAAATAAATTATACAATATGGAATTAATCAAAAACATATTAAATAGTCTAAATATTTAATAAAAAATAATAAATAAAAAAAGATATAAATCTAAGAATTTGTTTACACATTAATTACAATAATATAAGTTTCAATCATCATATTCAAATTTATTTAAAAAAAATGTTAATAAAAATTAACATATAATCTATATCTATAACCCAAAAAACACATACCAAACACTGCACAGTTGAAATAGAATATATATCTCGCTCACATTTTATAAAAAAATCATATTTTAGTTAAATTTATTTAAAATATATCAATATATATCTTTTTTGAGATGTCTAGTATACATTTTGACTTGAATCGAAAATATATATGTTAGTTTATTTTTATAATTCATTACTATGAAATAATTATTTAGAAATATGATATTGTAAAATTTATATATTACTTATAAATTTAAATTAGTTATAATTAATTAATTATACAATTCATTGTTATGATATGATTATTTATAATTATGATATGATAAAATCTATATTTTATTTATAAATTTAAATTATTTATGATTATCTTATTATTTATAAATATAATTTAATAAAATTTATATATCCTCCCCAATGTTATTGTAGGAACACCTATAAGTATAAAAATTAATATCAAGTGGATTTTAAACCTGATTGTTATATTTCTTTAATTTTAGTAGTTAGATCCTTATTTCCCTTTAATTAAATCATAATATTTTTTTGTAAAAGATCATGCCATTTAAATAGTCATACTTATGTTCATACATATGTAATATTAGGAAAGACAAATAAAAAAGATGGAAACTTTTCCATGTCCCTACCTTTTTACTTCTTAATGTATTAAAGAAGACAAATAAAAATGAAAGAAGCTTTTCCGTACTTTTACTCTTTTATTTCTTACAATATTAAAGAAGACAAGTAGAAACAAAGAAGCTGTTCCATACTCCTACTTTTATAATCTTATAGAGGACTTCTTGCATGAGATTCCTTCTCTATAGAAATTTTCATCTGCATATTTTTTTAATATAGGCTTTCCTCTTTATAGAAAGCTTTCTTTTTGCTATTTTTTTTTTTTAAATTTCCTTTAAAATGAGCAATACCATTTATATTTTATTTTATATATTTTAATTTATCAATTAATAACAGAAATGTTTTACTAATATGTCACTTTTTTTATTTTTAAAATATACTAATTTAACACAGGGCTATTGGGTACTTTAAGCACTTTGACACTCAAGTGTCATGGAACGTATGTGCCACCTTAGGGATTTCATTGGTGAGGGCAGCCATGCTACCACCCAAGCCATGGGTTGGGTCACGGACTTTTTGTCCCCATGCATCTGTCGTAAGGATCGGGATCGGGCTTGGTAGTGTAGCCCTTTCCCAACTTCAATATTTTTTCAATTTCACTCAACTGTGATACGATTGACACAATTTTATACTAATTGATTGTTTTTTTCTGTGCTTTTTTATATTTTAATTTTTATAAATAATTTCTTTTTATCAAATAAATAAATGTTATTATGTCATTTTAATAAATATATATATATATATATATATATATATATATCACTTAGTTTTCTCTCTTTATTTTCCATTTAAATATAATATAATATATATTTATGTATATATTATTTTTGTTTTTTTGAATTTCATATCAATTTTGTATCAGTTAATATATTATTATTCAAGCATATATGTATTTTTGGTTTTACAATCTCCACTTCAAATATTCAAATTTTATTTAACAGGTTAACAACTTTATTATATCTAAAATTATAAAGATTTTCTGATTTGTTTTTATTTTAATAGGTTTTTTCTGGTTTGTAGGGCTTCACTGTGGAAACGAATAAAAGGAAACTACTTATTCATAATGAGCATTTCCTTTTGAAATATCTAAGCATACACTATTTTTTTGATATTTAACACACAATATACTTATTACATAGATAAACATACAAAATTTCTTTTAAGACGGATTCCTTATATTTAGTTTAGGTAACTAAGAAAGGAAACTTCTTTTACATTAAAAATTCAAATCATTTAATTAACACTCATTTCAAAAATTATATTTAATTATTCAAATATATTTTATCTTTAAAATAGTAAAAAATGACATAACCATATTATTATTTTAACATATACTTTCATACTCCAGATGGAACACAACTCAGAAAGAACAAAACTTATTTTATCATAAACATAAAATTTCACATAAAATATAATAATAACACTTACAAAGATTTCATCTTCTTTTTACATAAGCCTATGATATTAAATATTAAATTATTATAAAGACCAATATCTATTGGGAGATAACATAAATAAATAATTTTTACAACAGAATTGTTTTCTCACTCATAAATTAGAGAAGCTTTTTGTTCTTTCATATAATAAGAGTCAATCTATTTTCATAACAACAATATATTCTATAGAAACTGCAATTTAACAGATAAAATGAGAGGTGTGCATCTCTTTAACCATACAATTTTATCATAAATATATGTCCCTCATCAACCCCCAAGCTCAAAAAATGATCCAAAATAGACCAACACAGTCATAAGCTTTCAGACATAACGATGAAGGTTGGTCATTTTAAGGCTTTGATTTGGCCAAGAAAATTCACACGCCTTAACCAAATATGGATATTAGTATATTGGGGAAAAGGCGTGAAGAGGGAAAGTAATAAACAACAAGAAATACAAGCAAGATACCCATATGTATATAAAAAATATATATGTTCATCTCTAAAAATAGAATACTCATGCACCAAGAGAAAAAAATAAATACATTAAGTTAAAAAATTAAATATAAATAATAGAAAGACACCCATCTAGTCGAGAATAACATATCTATTATTTGTGAACTTAGTATCTCCTTCACATTTATAAATTCTTTTTAGGAACTCATGTCCTAGCTTTATTTTTTCATTATTAGTGTATTAATTATTATGGATGCATATGCTTTGTAAATTAATTCTTTAGTATATTTGAAATATCTCACATGCAGGGATATTATTAGTTGATATGATATAATTAGTATTTAAATAAGTAGCATATTTGAATTATCCCACATACATGAAAAGTATTAGTTGATAGAATAGAATTAGTATTTAAAGAAGTATGAAGGCCCAATTAAGGTATTTATGAATATTATTTTATTGAGTTTATTTAAAGGAGTTGCCCCATCAAAGTGGCATGTGATCAATATAACATATTTGAATTATTCTAAGTTAATTTTTGATGTTTATTTTATTATTTCATTATTTTTTGTAGTTCGTAAATATGTGATGAAGGTTCCTCACATCTAGTATCATAGCACTTTCCTTGGCCTATAGCTAGATTTTAGAGATTTTTTTTTTTAATGCAGTAATGGCTTTCCAAGAGCCATTGTGCTATTTAAAAAAAACTATTTTTCAATATATCTATTTTTAAATCTTCATTTAGTGGTTTAGATAAGGTTAAAATACCCCTCTACATAACTATGGGAAGTACTTGGGCATATAGCCCTAAAACTCATTATGAGGAGTACCATAGGAACCTCAAATCAATTGGCTCATTTAGAGGACCTGCTAGCAAAAATGATAACAACCCCATCCTGATTGACTACTTCCCACCGGTGAGGTAAACTAAGAGCTATCATTTAGGGATAAATTCATGACCAAAAATTTCTAGAAAGTGGTACTCATTCAGATAGCATTGATGGTCAAGATGTTTTTTAAATTTTTTAGGTATCCAAACAAACTTGAGGCCCATATTAAACATATCAGTTACTATAGATTATTGGTAGAAGTATCTATAGCTGAGCACAGTGCAAATTGTAAACCAAAAAATAGAATTTTAACATAAAAATTAGTTTTAGACTCTCCTTACAAGTAACTATAGTTGATCACAATGCTAACTACAAAGCAATCGACAAACGTTTGACAGGCATAACCAAGATAAACTAGTTTTAGTTTCATTTTTTCCATATATCTCCATCTATATCTATGTTGATCCTCAAAGTTTATTAGGACACTTGAAATTTCATTCCACACATTTTTTTTATTGAGGTCCCATCTCCCAATTCCACTTCCATTAGCCACAAATCTCATTTTTTTATTTTTTCAAGTTTTACCATAACTTCTTCATTTTTTATCCCCTTGCATTGAATTTTTTTTATAGTGTTCCTTTCCCTCTTCTTCTCCTTTGTCTCTCTTGGATAGATTTTCAAATTTTTCTATGTTAATTTCATAATTACCCTTACCCTCATCAGTCATACTTACATAGTGAAAAAAATCATAAACGTACATTTACCCATTCCACTTTAGTCCAAATTAAAAAAAGTCCCTTACTGACTATGTATTTAAAAAAAAAAACTATCCATTGTAAAAAAAATGGTTATGGTAGTCACCCGAATAGCACAAAAATCATGCAGTAAGAGCTCATCACATTAAAATCTCAGGTCACTAAGTTAACTAATAGGATGCATGGATTAAATCAACATAATAGCCTTCTCCTCAACAATTCCAAAAGGAATATTTTTAAGAGAATAGTTTATCTTCTCCCCACACATCACATGGGCCTAAGTTGGACTTTTCATAGTTTAATGGTGCATATCCTACCAGATGGATATATCAAGAAGAATAATTGTTTAACCTTCATAATAATTATTATATCAATAAAGTCCCAATTGATTCCTTTCACAAGGAACAAAAATAAATTTAATGGTACCATTGGTATCTCATGTCAAATGATGATCCCAATTAGAAAACCTTTGCATCCTTACTAATGGATAGGTTTGGTCCTCTAGATTTTGAGGGATTTACTAAAGCTCTCACCAAACTCTTGCAGAGAAATACCACTCATGATTCTATGATTGAATTTGAGAAACTGGCTAATCACACCAAAGATTTATTAGATGACTTCTTTAAGAGTTGATCTATTAATGGCCTTAAAGTGCCAATATGCTCAAAGGTGAAAATGTTTCATCCCACTAACTTGATGGCATATTTGGGTCTAGATAACTTAAAAGAAGATAAAATTTTAACACAAATTTGATTTCCCACTTTTTCACCTATAAAGAACATAACAAACCAGTAGCCAACCACAACCACACCGATCAAGTAAATTACTAAGGTAGAGATGTGGGCTCATAAGGAGAAAGTATTATGTTATAATTATTATTATAAATGGGTTAAGGGTTATCGATGCATCACATAAAATCTTTATTTTCTATATGTGGAATCATTGCTAGCAGAAGATAACAAGCCTAATAACTAATAATTTTAGGATACTCAAGTAGAACAAAGACCTTACAATGACTCCATGGATTAGGAAACCCAACCTGAGATATCTCAATGTACTCACAGGTGTGACCACCCTTGAAATGATGAAATTCAAGGGGTTATTTTTTAATATTCCTATCACAATCCTTATTAACTATGGTAGCATGCAAAATTTCATTGATCCTTGCATTGCTAAGCATGAAAATTTATTTATAAACTATTGCTCTAGATTTTAATTAATATTTGATAATGGGGGAACATATCCCTATAAAGGGAAGTGTATAATGTGCATATCATGATAGGAGATTATGCTCATCACTCAAATATGTTTTCCCTACCCTTAGAGGGATGTGGTGTGGTCCTAGGAGTGTAGTGGATCCATAGATTGGGACCTATTACATGGGAATTTTTTGAGCTTTGAATGCTATTCATCTCTAGTGGCTAGAAGCACACCTTAAAAGGGTTATTTTTTAGATATGTTAACATCATCAGTTACCATCACATGGAAAAGCTTCTAAAGAAAGGCTCACATGGGATCATTGCCTAGTTGCACTCTATCCAATTAAAACTCCATAATTATATTAAATACCCTATTGATTTCCAATCCATCCTTGAAAAGCATGCAACCATCATTCTAGAGCTAGTGGGTTTACCCCCTTTACATCTTGAAGATCATCACATCCTACTCCTACAAAAAATTGAGATTAAACAACTAGTATGGGAACTCCTCAAGTCCAGAGATACTCACCCAATCGGTAACCCATAATCATCCCTAGTACTTCTTGTCCAAAAAATTGATGGGTCATGGTGCCTTCGAATTGACTTTTGTGCCTTTGACCATCTCACTATCAAAGACAAGTTTCTAATTCTGGTGATCAATGAGATTCTTGATGAGTGCCATGGGGCTAAGAAATTCTCTAAATTAGATCTTAGTTCTAGATATCATCATATCTACATGCATATTAATGACATTAAAAAGAAAAATTTCCACACTCATGAGGGTCATTATGAATTCTTGGTCATGCAATTTAAACATACAAATGCCCCTTCAATATTTTAGGCCCTAATGAATAAAATATTTTGGATTTTTCTCCATCAATTTGATTTGGTTTTCTATGATGATATCTTGATCTACAAATACACATGGAATGATCATATCCAACACCTTGATAGGGTATTACAACTTATATAAGATAATCAACTATGTGCCAAGAAGTATGAGTGTTCATTTGGTCAAGAAAAATTTAATTATATAGGACACATTATTTCAACTAATAGGGTCCATGTGGATCTAGATAAAATTAGTGCCATAGAACATTGGCCTTAGCTAATAACCCTCAAGAGATTTCATGGCTTCCTTATCCTTACAAGATTCTAGTACAAATTCATCAAAGATTATGGTAAGATCGTGGCTCCTTTGACATCCTTATTGAAGAAGGATGCATTCACATAGGATGTTGTAGCTAACCATGCATTCATGGCACTCAATCAAGCTATGTGTAGTACACCAATTTTAGCCATGAGATATTTCACCAAAAAATTCACCATAAAAAGTGATGCATATGGAAATGGCCTCGATGTTGTTATTTTTAAAGAAGGTCATTGCATTAATTTCACTAGAAAAACTCTATCTAGACAAAATTTGGATTTGTCTACATATGTAAAAGAAATGATGGCCACTCTACATGCAGTACAGAAATAGTGGCCATACTTACTTGGGAATCATTTTTTCATTAAAACTAATCACATAAATTTGAAATAATTCCTAGAAAAATGGGTCTCATCCACAACACAACATAAATGGGTAATCAAACTCATGGGATATGTTGATGAGATCACTTATAAGAAGGGTAAAGATAATGTAGTGGCATATTTTGTCTCCCACACATTTGAAGACTAGAATTCTCTTTTTTCCATCTCTATGCCCATTTAAAATTAGTTTTAATCTATACACCAAGAGTATGCACATAATCTCTCTTTACACCAAATAATTCAACAATTAAAAATTAACCCCTCTATAGTACAACATTATTCATGGGATGGTGATTATTTGTGTTATAAGGGTTATTTGGTACTTCCTAATAACACAGACCTTTATTAGGTTATATTCCATGAAATCTATGCTTATCCATCAACAGGGCATTTGCGATTTGTTAAAACATATGAGAACTCATGTCAATTTTTTTTAGAAGGGGATGAAAGGGGAAATTAAATAGATGGTGACCAAATGTGATACATACCAATGTAAAAAATTTGAAACCACAATGATTCTTGGGTTGCTCAAACCCTTACCCATCCCTCCTAGGATTTGGACTAAAATTTGTATGGATTTCATTAAGGGGCTCCCTAAATTTGGTGTAAAAATAGTGATTTTGGTCATGGTCAATCACCTATCTAAATATATTAAATTTTGTGCCCTCACCCACCCTTATACAAACTTCACAGTTGTACAAGTTTCTTGGATTAGATTTTCCATCTTCATGGAATCCATTCTTTAATTATCTCATATTGTGATGCAACTTTCACTAGCCATTTTAGGAAAGAGATATTTTGATGCAAAGGCACACAATTGAATATGAACTAATGGTATCATCCCTAAACTGATGGCTAGATGAAAATAATCAATAAATACTTGGAATCATTACGTTATTCCTTTGCATCAAAACAACAACACCAGTTCATAAAGTGGATCCCCATTGTAGATTGGTGGTACAATATCACATTATTCAACTTGTATTTCCCTAGTTTAGGTATTTAAAACTAATATCCACTATCATGATCAGATTGTTAGCATCTTGAAAGATAATATCCATCTATCACAAAATTGAATGAAGCAATAGGCAAATCAATACTACTTTGAGCACAATTTTAATTTGGTGGTATGATTTTTATTCCTCTGTATCCATACAAGAAATCATCCTTGAATCTAAATGGTTTCATAAGATTTCCACAAATTTTTATTGGCCATATAAGTTTATACAATAGATTGGGTCTGTTGCTTACAAGTTGGAGCTTCTACCTTCCTCCTAAATTCACCCAGTCTTTCATGTCTCTTGTTTGAATAAAGTTATTGGAATTTCTATTAGAGTGAAAATAGTTCTACCTAAAATTGATAATGAAGGCTCCATCCTTATTGAATCATAAGTTATCCTTGATAGGTACACCTACCAACTTTGCTCCCACTCCATCACATAAGTCCTAATTTAATGGAATGGCATTTAACCCAAATATGCCACATGGGAACCATTATTCCAAATTCAACAATGATTCCCACATCTTAAGCTTTGAGGACAAAGATTTTTCGAAGGTGGAGGTGATGTTAGGAACCTATGTCCTACCCTTATCTTTGTATTATTAGTGTATTAGTCACTATGGATTCATATGCTTTGTAATCTATCCCTTTAGTATATTTTAATTATCCCACATGCATGGGAAGTATTAGTTGATAGAAAAAAATAGTATTTAAATAAGTAGCATATTTTAATTATCTCACATGCATGGGAAGTATTATTTTCTAAAAGAGAATTAGTATTTAATAAATTATTGAGGCCAAATGAACGCATTCACGAACATTATTGTATTGAGCTTGCTCAAAATATGTTGCCCCCTGAAAGTGGCCTATAATCAATATAACATATTTGAATTATTCTAAGTTAATTTTTGAAGTTTATTTTATTATTCCATAATTATTTAAATAGTTATTTATAAAGATACCATTCTTTTCTAATTTTTAAAAGTATAATCCTTACAAGGTAACACGTATAACCTACAATTTATAGTAATCTATTATGTAAGGGGTATAATACAACATGTATACATGGGATAAGACTAACATGCAACTATCTTATCTTAATATAATAAGACTTGGATAAGGGTGATAAAATATATCCCATGATACTTACTCAGTTTGGATAATTAATAATGAAATGTGTATATCTGGTAGAGGGTTACATATGTCACAAATACTAAGAGGAAAAGATCCAAATCATAATCTTATGGAAAAAATAGATAGCTCTAGCAAGACCTGTACAAAATTAAATGAATACAAATAAACAATGTAATTAGATATGAAATTAATAATAAATGGTTATAAATATTCAAGTAAACTAAACTAAACTTAAGGGGGAAGGGATATAAATGATCATAAAAGTTAACGTGCCATGGTAAAAAAATGGGGATCTAAGAAGCCTAAAAAAGAATTACATAGATTCAAAGATATCATTAGCCACACTAGTATTAGTTATAGAGAGAATTTATAAAAGCATGTGCACACATTAATTCACTAAGAAAAAATATATAACTACTAAATAAACAAATGAAATATTATAGGGTTATAAGTTCTTACCTTGGATTAAACCTATTAAGCCTCAATATCCCACTTGGCCGATAGAGCTTTGAAGCATATATTATGGCTTGAAGACTTCAAATCATTGGACAAAGACTAAGGAACTCCTAATAACTCCTGATATTTAATATTAAAATAATACCAAAATATAATCTTCTTAAATATGTGGGTCTACCTCTAACTCCTCCAAGTATGACTTAAGGAATAATTTCAATTGAAATCATAGTGAAAAGAGCATATATTATACGTTTGGAAATGAAATATGACCCCTATATATATTGATCTAACACCAAAAACTAAAAATAAACATTAAGAATAAAATATTGGTTAGAATGATACAATTTATGTATGTTAACTAACATAAATTATTATCATTCAAGCTTATGTAATACACATGTCAATACTTAGAGGTATATTGAGTTGGTTGATATAGTACAGAGAGGGAAAATCTAGTAAATAAATGGTATTGGCCTTGATCATGAAGTAGTATATAGGGAAACTGACACAACTGCATATGATATGATGGAAGGAATTAAATATAATGACAATTTGAAGAAGTTTAACTGGTATAAGAAGTGATATGATCATGACATAGATATAAACATCTCTTGTAAAGGTCAAAAATCCTACCCACCCCTTATAGATAAACCCTTTAAGGCATGGACTGAAGGATATTAATCCTTAAAAATTCATTTAAGGATAAAGCATTAGTAAATGATAAAGTGAACACTATTATGTGTATACACATGCCCCACCTCAAACTCATCACGTGTCACAATAATGTACCATGGGATGTTTCTTTGGGTATGAACATAACAACACAAGAATTGAACTAACCAAAATGAAATATTAAAATAATTAAAAGTAATTACATAATTTAAAGTATCATATATATACCTTGACTTACCTTTAAACTTAAAAGTCAAGACAACTGTAAAATTGAAATTTTAAGTGTGTGAACACAAAAAAATTACCTTAATTAACTTCATGAAAATCATTTTTTAAATTCATAGCAAATGATGTGTAAATTGTTGAGATATAAGTTTTATAAAATTTATATTAACAATTAAAATTTTATAAAGGTATTTTTAACTATATATGTATATACCATAATGAGGGATGTTTTTTATAAATTAAGTAATATTAAAAAATAATAGTTTAACATTGAGAAAAATATATATTTGATAGCTAAACTCTCCCCTTTACAAAATAATATATATTATTTAAATAATGAAATATTCCTGATCATATATGTCTATAAATATGTAAAACATACATAAATTTCATAAAATTTATGTTTAATGATCTGCGATAGGTTTTAGGGTTGGTTAGGACTCCCTAAAGTTAAATTTGGACTAGTTTTGGAGGGAAAATCAAAAAGTCAAATTGAAAGTCTTTTCAAGGGTGTAAACCATATATAAAAGGGCATATGCCATTTTCCTTTTAATAAATGGTGTACACCCTATTTTCTAAAGGATACCTCCATAAATGCACAATACCATTTTTAACTACTTGCACAAAGGGCACGTGTCATTTTAACTTTATGGAAAGGCACACACTATTTATAAAAGGGTGTATGCCTTTTTCCCTCCAACAAAGGGTGTACACCCCATTTTCCAAAGGATACCTCCATAAATGCACAATAATATTTGTAATTACTTCCATAAAGGGAGTGTTTGATTTTATAAAGGGTGCACACCCTTTGTATTCTATGAATTTTACTAGTTTTTCTATGACATTTAATCATTAATTTCACATTTTACAAACTTGGAACTAGTTTTTATTGTTTCTAGTCTACAAATTCTTCATTTACTTTGTCTTAATTAGTATAAACTATTTAATTTGAATTTTACTTGGAATTAAATGTGTAAATATAAATCATGGGGTCAGGTAATCACTAAAAAAGACCAATTAAGGAGATAACAAATTCAAGGAAATTGAAGCCAAGAGAGAAAATAAATAAAGAAACGATTAGAAAGGATAGCATCTATAAGATCTTTTGGACAAGGTGTAGGTACTTATTAGCACAATGTAATATTTAAATTGAAAATAACATTACCAATTCCATATAATTGAACTTATACACATACTCAAATGATATAAGAGTTAATCAATCCTTGTTAAACGATGAAACTCATGTTGTAGAACATATAACTAAGGAATTTGTATTGAGTGATGAAACACATGGAGAAACACAACATAATTAAACATCCATCCAATATGTTTTTTTTTAGAATGATAATAATGAACATCATGTAATGACCAAAATTCATGTCTCTTGTAATGAAGAGGAATTTACATATCCTATACAGTTTAATGCTAAGGAACACTAGAATATATCTTCTATGGTTGGAGTGCTAACACCATTTAATTTAATAATTACTTTAGATACTACTCTGACACCTGTAAGGGTAATTTAATGAATAACAATGAATTTTATTTAAATATATGACAAGATATTATAACCCTTGGATGTTAAAATCTCAACATGAATAATTAATTATCATCCTCAATATATATGCGACTATGTGTTTGATAAGAAAACCCAAACAAAATGATTTCAACTATCTGTTCAAAAGATTAAAATGTGAAAAATATATCATGTGATGCATAATTTAGGGTTAATAGCAAGCAATCCATAGGGATCAAATAATTTAATTGGAAAGAATCTAAGTAATGCATTTAATGCAATAGGTAATAGACCTTGAAAAAAGATAGTAATGGGGCAAGATGAGTAATAAAAAAAGCTATTGTAAGTATGTCAATATATAGATGTTGATCTCTTAATCAAATAAGTAAAGTTATGAACATGAATACAAAAACTCTAATATGTTCCTTGAAAACAATAACACTATTTGATGACCCTTTACTCACACATTATTAGGAATTTAGTGGTAGACTCACTTGAAAAGACAAGATATTAGTTGAAGGAACAAGACACTTTTTTTTTTTTTTTATAATGATAACACAAAATTCCCACCTAATGTAAAAGATTTTTTGAAAATAAGAAAAGGTTAAAAAATAATGAGCCACATGAAAAACAATTCTTGGACATAACCTAAATATAATTTTATAAAAAAGTTGAATAAAAAATATAATGGGAGTTTGGTAATTATACAAAGTTAATTTGAGATGTGCAAACCTTTATACATTAAAATTAACCAAGCATGAACCATATGTTATTATTTAATCCATGATGAATTTTATATGCATTTTTATGTTTTTTATCATATATGTTTTACTTTACATAATGAGGAGATGATTAAGGAATGTATAGTGGCTTCTCCACTTAAAATTACAAGATAGTTAATCCCAAGTATTTTGTGTCAAAAACCTAATGGACAATTTTTTTTATTTTTATAAATAATGTTTAGATGGAATATGTAACACTTATGGTCACTTGTCACATCTGATCAAATGTATACATGAAGATATTTTACATGAATTTAGAAAGTAACTAGTTTATTTAAATAAATAAAAACTTGTGATGTATATATTAAAAGATGTAAAAGATTCCTCAAGATGTGATTTTGTTACAAACCAAGTATTGTTATTTGTTTTTACATTTAAATTCAAGAAGAATATTATTTAACAATATGCAAACACACACACCAATAAAAATGGTTAGATAATAGATTTAACTTTTGCATGGATTGATTTCCTATTGAACAATTTTTTATTTTTTTATTTTACTTCACTTATAACTACACATTATAACCACAAAATGTGATTCAATCCTATTAGGATAGTTTAATTTAAGTTAAAATATGTATGCATGTTACATTTAGACATGCACCTAATAACACAAAGGACAATAAAATTATTTTGAGAGAATATGAATTTTATACTAGTGATGACAAATCACATTATCTAGAGATTATCCAAGGTTGTTTTGAGATATTTTTTATAAATATAAATGCAATAAAAATTATGTTCAATATAAACTACATTTTGTCAAACAATTGTGCAAGACAATTTAATAATTCTTGAATTTTTTAATGGTTAATAAGGATGCATAATAAGAGTGTGATAAAACATTTTGAGAGTATATTTTAGGCCATTAATGACAATAGATAACATGATAATAAAAGTGAATGTGTCAAAATATACCTTAAAAAGGAGATATGGAATCAGAAGGATGGTGTTGATTTTATTAATTTCAAAATTATTGTATCTTGGTGTAATGATTTTTTTCTCATGGATCAAATAAATATTCTCATATGAAAAGACTATTTTATACAATGGAGGGAAACAATATGAAAAGGTAGGTATATTTCATTATGGTACATGGACCTAGTGATTTCCACTCAATACAAATCTCAAATTCTAGTTCACAGAATATTTATACTAGGCATATGACATGTTTTTATTTAGATATATGGAATTTTATTGGAACGAATTTGAGTCAAAATAATGGTTTTAAAAATAGTATTTTAGACCCCTAATTCATATGTAGACCACTAGAGGATCATGAATTGGAATCAATAATTTACTTTGACCACATCTCAAATCTTGTGAAACTAGGTATAAATTATTTATAATGTAAGATTAGCCTTAAACATTAGGGATATTTTACTTTTATCTAAAAAATCCTTAAATTTTTGTTACACTTTAAATATATGGAAAGTTTTCAAAGTAATTTAACCTAAGGACAATGATGGGAGAACAAACTATAAATTATCTCATTGTATAGAGAGAGAAAATAAATTAGCCATAACCTTCATGGATGGAAAAGACCTAGTTTATCCTAGTACATATGTGGTGATTACAAGGACCTCAGTTTGTAATACTTTCATAAAAATTAAAGTAGTCATTGTTTGATTACTATTCAATGGAGAGGCTGATACTTCATTATTCAAAATTGGTTATCACTAAAAGTAATCAATTGATCAAAGTCCATGGAAATACTCCAAACAAATATTTGTGTAAAGTTCATGAATCTAAACATGAAATAATTAATTGAAACACTTAAACATAGAGCTAATATTCAAGGTAAACTTGATTGACTTGGTAAGGTTAGTATTCAATACAAGTTATATTTTTGAATAGTAAATTTTAACTATTTCATTTAGTGTAGTTTAAGATAGATTTTTTTTAATTATGTATTTATTTTTGTTTCAAATAATTACTAACACATTTAATATAGGTTAGTGGTACGATATGATATTCCACCTTCACGCAGTTGGTGCTATGAGTAGAGAATATTATCTTCTTAAAATAAAAATAATCATAAAAATAATACTTTTTGAGTCGATAAATTCAATCCTATTCATAAAGGGAATATAACGCTTTTAGGGGTGATTAAATCATTCCTCATGAAAGTATAGGAGCTTATGGATCATCTTTACCCCTTAAGATTTGTTTGTAATGCATATGCAAATTTCATTCTATTTTCCCATTAATAACTATTAAAATATTTTAATGGATGCATCCAAAAGAAATCAAATTTTTATCTAGTGATTTATGGATGGAGGATTATGTCCATTATTACATATATATGTACATATATATGTGTTTGCAAAGATGGTTCATTGATTGGGTTAATGAGTTGGAAGATAGAAATTGTACTAACATTTTTTTCCATAAAAATAAATTTAGTTGTGAGAGAAAATGTTCCTATGTTTCTATCTCATCCTAAGTGGGAGATATTCCCCTATGGGTTAATTATATTACTAACATGTGTAACTATAATAGATGATAGTTTGTCTCTACCCTCATGGTTCACCTGTAGTGGCTACATAAAGTTCATTATGTTTTTACTATTACAGACAATAAAAATATATTTATGGATGCATCTAGACACTTGAAATTTTCAAATATAAGGCCATATATATGGTATATAAATAAAATTATTTCATGTATATTCATATTAGGACTCATCTGTAAAGAAAGTTCATTGATTAGGCTAGCCAGTCAAAAGATAGGCCTCGTACTAACCAAATTCTTATCTCAAAAAAGATATTTAATTACGATAAAAAAATATGAAATAATTTATCCATAAATATTAGTGGCATATAATAATATAGTTATTGATAATTGGACTCATCCATGAAACTATAAGAGCTTATGGTCTACCTCTATGCCTAATAGTTCACTTGCAAAACTTGAGTAAAGTTTGTTGCATTTTTCCCCTTTGGGATAAGAATAATATCTTAGTATATGCACTAAAATAAATGTAAGTTTTGAATAAAAGTCCAAAAATAATATAGACAAGTAAATTCATGAGTTTATATTCCCATTTGGATGTATCTACGAAGATAGTTCATTAACTAGGCTAGCAAGTCAAAGGATAGATTTTATACTAACTATCTTTTAGTACCCAAAGAGACATATGGATATGAGATAAAAATTTATATTTTTTATTACTCAGAATTATTTGTAGAGGATCATTCATTAGGTACTCATTTTTACTCTAGTATGTAATTATAAGAGTTGACAATTCATTTTTACCCCTAATTGTTCACCTACAATGACTACAAAATTTTCATTATGTATTCCCCTTAGGTTCAAGATATTATATTAAGGTATGTGTATGAATTAATTAAAGTTTCATATATGGGGCCAAAAATATGGTATTATAATTCCATTCAAGTTTATATATGCCCATTTATATGTGTTCATGAATATGGTTTGTTGATTGGGATAGTAAGTCAAAACATAGGCATTGTACTAACCAACTTTTGATATTTAAAGAGAGATATGGCTTCAAGAGGAAACATGAAAACATATATTAATATTAATTAATTATATATACTACTAAAATATGTGTTCATATGACTATTTTTTGAAATGCTGACAATTCATCTCTAACCCCCATTATTTGCCTGTAGTAACGATGCAAGTTTTGTTCCATTTTAACCCTTAGAAAAAATAAGATTATTTTAATTTGGTTTGAAAACATGAAATTTTTGAATTTATGTCCAATAAAAATACATATTAAGGCATTTTATGTGTCTATATGTCTATTTATTTGCATTCACGAAGATGGTTCATTTATTGGGCAAGTGAGTCAAAATATAGGCATTGTACTAACCAAATTTTGCTCCCCAAAGAGACATATGGATTAAAAAAAAATTGTTTCACCATTTATAACTCATATTTAATGGGATATAATCCTCCATTATCTACATTGCCTACACAAAGTTAATTTTATTTCTCCCCTTAGGGATGATAATATTTTATTGAAGGATACATCCATATGAATGAAATTTTATACTATGGGTCCATACTTTCAATATTTTAATGCTATTATTTCCTTTATGCACCCATATAGATGTGACAATGAAAGTGGTTCATCAATTAGGCTAGCGATTCAAAACATATGTGTTGTACTGACCAATTTTTGGTCCCCAAAAAGAGATGTGTATTTGAGATAAAATTTTGACCATTGTAATAAATTGGAGATAATAATTTAGGGTGTGAATAAATTACTCATCCATGCATCATTAGGACATGACAATTCACCTCTATGCCTCATGATTTTCATCTAGTGCTCGCACATATTTTGTTACATCTTTACCCTTAAGAGCGAGAAGATCATATTAATGGATGAGTCTAACCACATGAAATTTTGAAATTTTTATACTAGGTTTATCAACAAATAATAAAATTATTTATTTCATACTCCCATCTAGACACATCCATGAATATTATTTATCGATTGGGATAGAGATTCAAAATATATGACTTTTTCTGAACAATTTTTGGTCCCTAAAGATAGATTTATATGTGAATAATTTTTTTTATCCATATCTCCATAATATTAAGTGGTAGATAATAATATTTTGGTTGCCTATAGGTCTCATTTTTATATGTTTTGGAGTTGACAGTTCATCTCTATGCCTTACGGTTCACCTACAGCTCCTGCGTAAAGTTCATTTTATTTATCTACTTAGGGACGAGGAAATTATCTTAATGGATGAATAAAAAAATATGAAAATTTTGAATCTAAATCAGGATGTATAGTTTTATTATGACATTATTTCAATTATAAAACCATATAAATATGTCTAGAAATATGGTTCATTGATTAGGCTAATGATTAAAAATATATGCATCTTGCTGGCCAAATTTTAATCCCTAAGGAGAGATTTGGGTGTAAGGTAAAATATTTTTTTATATATCCATTTACCTAAGTGGGAGATAATAATATAATTTGTGGCTATAATAATCACCCATGAAACTTTAGGAGTTGACAACTCATCTCTACACCTCATAGTTTACCTACACAAAGTTAATTATGTTTTTTCGATTATAAACAAGAATATTATATTAATGTGTGTTTATAAATATTTAATTTTAATATATAGTCCATAATTAATTTTATATTAATTCCATTATTACATTTATATTCCCATCTAGACATTTTTACAAAGATGGTTTGTCGATTGGGATAGCAAGTCAAAAGATACACTTCCTATTGACCAAATTTTGGTCTATAAAGAGAGATTTAGATGCAAGTGAAGACATGATCCATTTATTCCTATACGTGAGTAGGATATAATCCTTTAGTTTGTTCCTATAGGACACATATATGTAATTATAGGAGCTAATGATTTGTCTCTACACCTCGTGGATCACTTTTACCACGTACACAAAGTTTGTTCCATTTCTCCCATTAGGGACGATAAGATTATCTTAAGGGATGAATATAGACACATGAAATATTTAAATCCATTTAAATAATGATATAATATTAATTCCATTATTTTCATAACATGCATATGTATACATGTTTACAAATATAGTTCATTGATTGGGCTAAGGAGTTAAAATATATGAATCTTATTTGCCATATTTTTGCTGCTAAATAGAGATTTGAATAATAGACATAACATGATTCCATTTATCGCTTAAATAAATTATGAGATAATACTCATGAGGGTGCTTAGATAACTCACCCATATAACTATAAGATCTAATGGTTTGTTTTTATGCCTCATGGTTCCTCTGCATTTCCTAAACAATTTTTTTTTTGTTCATGAGAAATTTGACTATGAGATAAAATGTGCCACCATTTCTTCCTCAACCCCAAGTGGAAAAATAACCTATGGGGTATTCCTATATGAATAAACCATGCACATGCAAGAGATAATGATTCATCTTTATTCCTCTTGGCTCACCTATATCTATTACATAAAGTTCTTTTTGTTTCTCTCCTTAGGGATAAGAAAAATATCTTAAGGGATGAATCTAATCGCACAAAAGTTTTGAATTTATGAACCAAATAATGATATATGACTAGAATTATTCCATTTATATGCCTATCCATATGTATCCATGAAGATATTTCATGGAATTGGATAAGAAGTAAAAATATATACATCCAAATGACCATGTTTTGGTCGCTAAAGAGAGTTTTGGGTCCAAGAGAAAATGTGACACTACAACTCCCTCAACCCAAGTGGAATAAAATCCCTTAATTGGTATATATAGGACTCACTCTATAATTTTAAGAAATTATAGTTCATATTTATGCCTCATGGTTCACATGTAGTGCTTACTTGCATAAAGTTGATTTCATTTCTCCCCATATGGATGAGAAGATTATCTTAATGGATTCCCCAAACCATGTGATATTTTCTAATCCTAATCCAACAAAATGGTGGAAAATTCCATTATCACATTCATACACCCATTTATACTAGTTTGTGAAGATGTTTCATTGATTTGGGTAGTGATTAAAAAGATATGCATCATATTGACCAACTTTTGGTCACTACAACTAGACTTGCTTATGAGATAAAATTTACTAACATTTATCTCTAATCATGACTGGAAGATTTTCCTATAGGGATTACTTCTATGAATTTCCAATGAAACTATAATAATTGACATTTTGTATCTATGCCTAATGGCTCACTTACACAGCCTACACAAAGTTAATTTCCTTTCTCTCCTTGGATATGATAAGATTACATTAAGCGATGTGTTTGACCATGATAAATTTTTAATTTTGGAGCCCAAATAATAGTGTAAAAATACCATTCTTCACTTTATACACCCCTATATATGCAAGCATGAATAAGGTTTTTTCTTTTGGCTAGTAATTGAATAGACGCACATCATTGTGACCAACATTTAGTCCTTAAAGTGAGATTTGGATGTAAGATAATATGTGATAAGAAATTTCATCTGTCCCAAGATGTATATAATCCTACATTATGGTATTTATGAGACTCAGATGTCTAATTTTAGGAGGGGATGGTTCATGCCTATCCCTCACGGTTCTCCTACAACACATGCATAAATTTCAATGTATTTATGGCTTTAGAATCAATAATATTATCTTAAGTAATGAATATGACCACATGTAAGTTTTTAATCTTAGGTTAAATGAATATAAAATTTAGGACATTATTGCATTTTTATTTTGAGTTTTATGTGTATACAAAGATAATTCATCATTTAGGATATCTTCTGAAGAGATTTGTGTCCTAGCGTCCAACTTTTATTCTTTTAAGTGAGATATGACTACAATAAAAATTGTACCACCATTTTTAAATTTTTAAAATTTAATATTAATACTATATGGGTCAATTATAATAATTGAAATGAAACTTTAGGATCATGTTTTATCTTTACTCCTCACAGTTCTGCAAAAATTCCTGCATAATGTTCATTTTATTTTACCCTTGAGGAATGATAATATTATCTTCAGCAATGCATCTGAATGCATAAAAAATTTAAATTTGGGGGATGATCTATGATGGATAAATTCAATTATTAAATTTATATGCAATCTAGACATGCCCATCAATATTATTCCTTGATTAGGCTAGTGACTGAGGAAATATGCATCTTACTATCCAACTTTTAGCTCCTAAAATAAGATTTAGCTAAAAGAGGAAACTTTTCACCATTTATCACTAATATTTAGTAGAGGAGAATAACTAAAGGGGTGATCATAAGACTCACCCATACAACTATAGAAGCTAATAATTCATCTCTATGCTTCATACTCCTCCTACAATACGTACTCAAAATTTACATTGCATTTCCCCTAAGGGATGATAATATTATCTTTAGGGATGCATTTGATCATGTATAAGTTTTTAATCCAAGGTAAAATATAAGTAATATAAAGGCCATTATTTATTTTATACACCCATTTTGATGCATCCATGAGTATGATTCATCTATTAGGTTAACATTAAATAAGTACATGTCCTACTATCCAACTTTTAGTTCCTAAAAAGAGATTTAGTTGTAAGAGAATACATTCTAATATTTATTTCTCATCTCAAGTGAAAAAAATTACTCATTAGGATTCTTAGAGGACTTATTAATGTAATTTTAGGAGCTTATGATTTATATCTATGCCTCACAAATATCTTATAATGCCTAAAGAAAATTATTCCAATTTTCCATAGGGATGATAAAATTATCTTGATGGACGCATCTAACCATATGAAAGTTTAAAATATAGGGACTAAAAAATGGCGGAAAAGGCCATTATTGCCTTTATATATATATTAATTTACATATGGGAATTTGTTCCATAAATTAGGCTAGTGATTGAAGATATATGAATCTTATTATTTAAATTTTAGTCTGTACAATGATACTTAGTAAAGAGAGAAAACATGCCATTATTTTTCCCCTTTATGAGTGGAAGAGAATCCTCCATGGGTGATTATAAAACTCACCCATGCATCTTTAATATATCAAAATTAATCTCTACACCTCATAGTCCTACACAAATTGCATTCCATTTCTTCCCTTGGGGACAAGAATATTCTCTTCATGGATGCATCTAGTCATGTGCAACATTTTAATTTATTGAGTGATTGAATAGATACACATCTAACTATCATATCTTTAATCTCTAAAATAATATTTAACTGAAGAGAAAATGCATTTCCATTTATCCTTCATTTTGATTTATAGGTAATCCTTATAGGGGTACTTAAATAAATCAACCATAAAATTTTAGTATTTTCTATGTCTCTCTATGCCTCACTATTATTATGAAACTCCTACAAAAATTTCACTCCATTTCTTCACTTAGGCACAAGAAAATTCTCCTTAGGGATGCATCTAGCCACAGGAGGCTTTATACCCTAAGGCCTAGTGGACAATATACAAAGGACATTATTAAATTTATACACCTATTCTAATGCATCTTCAATGATGGTTTATTGATTTGGATAATTATTAAATAGATACACATCTTAATATCCAAATTTTAGTCTCTAAATCAAGTTTTAGCTATGAGAGAAAAATTGCCACCATTTATCCCTCATCTTGAGTGTAAGAGAATTATTTAAGGGGTTATTTTATGAATTAAGTATGTAACTATAAGAGATCATGACTCATGCTTATGTCTCATGATTCTTTTGAAACACCTGTGAAAAAGTTTGTTCGATTTTAATCTTAGGGATAATAAGATTATCTTCATGGACGCATCCAACTGCATGAAATTTTTGACTCTGCAGCCTAATGGATGGTGGAATAAAGGCATTATTTCCTTGATAAATCCATATGTACATATCCACACAGATAGTTCCCTGATCGATCTAGAAATTGAAGAGATATGCATCATATTATCTAGATTTTAGTTTATAAAGTGAGATTTAGCTCTAATAAAAAATGCACCATAATTTATCCATCATCTTGAGTGACATAGAATCATCTAGGGGGTTTTTAGAGGACTCAAAAATGAAAATGTAGGATACACCGATTCATATCTAGACCTCATGATTTTCCTACAATGCGTACATAAATTTGATTCCATTTTTCCCTTTAGGGAAAATAAGATTCTCTTTATGGATGAGTCTATCCATGTGAAAATTTTGACTCTAGGGCCCAAAGCATGGCAAATAAAGGCCATTATTCCCTTATATGCATATCTAAATGTGTATAATAATACAATTTGTTGATTAGTCTAGATATTGAAGATATAGACATCCTAATATCTAAATTTTAGTCTTTAAAGTGAGTTTCAGGTACGAGAGAAAATGTGCCATCATTTTTCCCTTTTTCTAAGTGGTATGGAATAATATATGGGGTTATTAGAGGAATAACCTATGATATTATAGGAGATAATGGTTCATCTTTGTGCCTGACAATTCTCCTAAAACGCTTATGCAAAGTTTTTTCCATTTTCCCCATAGGGATGACAAGATTATCTTCAAGGATACATCCATCCACATAAAATATTTGACTCCACAACCTAAGGGATAGTAGACAAATGGAATGATTTCCTTTATATGATCATCTATATGTGTCTCCAAAGATGGTTTATTGATTGGGTTAGTGATTGAAGATATATTCATCATATTATCTAACTTATAGTCTTTAAATTGATATTTGGTTGTGATATAAAATTTGAAACACCATTTATCCCTTATCTTAGGTGGAAGATAATACTATGGGGGATGTTTATAGTACTTTCAAATGAAATAGTAAGGTTTGATGGTTCATCTCTATGCCTTACATTTTTCATGAAATGCTTTCACAGAGTTCTTTCTATTTTTCCCCGTAGGGACCAGAAGATTCTCTCGAGGGATGCATTCAAATACATGCAACTTTAAACTTTGGGGATTGAAAAATAGTATAAAAAGGATATTATTGAATTTATATACCTATCTGGATGCATTCACAAGTATTTTAAATTGATTAGACTAAATATTGAAGAGATACACATTCTATTGTCCAAATTTTAGTCCATAAAGTGATATTTACATACAATATAAAATATTTCATAATTTGTCTCATATCCCAATTGGTAAATAATCATCCATGGGGTGACTAGAGGATACACCCATGTAACTATAGGATTTAACCATTCATCTATATGTCTCACAATTGAAATGAAATACATGTGTAAAATTATTTCCATTTCTCCATTATGAATGAGAATGTTATCTCAAGGGATGTGTTTGATAGCCTATAAGTTTTTATTCCCAAGCCTGAAAATTGATGGAAAATTTCAATTCTTTCCTTTATATATCCATGTAGATGTGTCTGTAAATATGGTATATTGATTCGGATAGTGATTGAATATATATGCATCTTATTATTTAACTTTTAGTCCCTAAAGTGATATTTGGTTATGAGATAAAATGACTTACCATTTTCCCCCCATCCTAAGATGTATATAATAATTATAGGGGTGCTTAGAAGATTCAACCTTGAAACTATAGGAACTATCTATTTGTCTTTGTTCTTCATAGTTATCATACAATACATGCATAAAGTTAGTTCCATTTTTCCATTTAGGGACAACAAGATTCTCTTAAGGAAGTCATTTACCTTCCTACAACATTTGACTCTTAGTCCTAAAAAATAGATGATGAAGGCCATTCTTGATTTTATATGCCCATTTAAATGCATCTACAAAGGCAACTTTATATATATATATATACATGGTCTGCTATCTAACTTTTAGTCTATAAATAAAGATTTAATTATCAGAGAAAATATGCCATCATTTATCCCTGATCCCAAGTGGAAATAATACTCCATGGGCTAATTATAAGACTCTCCATTATAACTATAGGAGTTGTTATTTCATATCTATGCCTCAAGATTCTCCTATAATACCTTGAAAAAAATTGTTTTTATTTTCCCTCTTATGAAAAATAATATTATCTTAAGGGATGCATCTGACCACCTGCAACTTCTAACTCCTAGGCTCAACGAATAGAAGATGAAGTCAATTTTACCTTTATATGCATATCTAAATGTGTATATGAATAATGTTATTTGATTAGGCTAGATATTAAAGATATACATATAGTAGTGTCTAAATTCTAGTCTTTAATGTGATATTTGGCTATGAGATAAAATATGCCACCATTTATTCTTCATCATGAGTACCATAGAATACTCTAATGGATTATCAAAGGGATAACTTATGCAATTATAAGATCTATTGGTTTGTATCTATGCCACATGGTTCTCCTGCAACACTTGGACAAGTAAATTAGAGAAACAAGTAAATTAGTTTTGGATAGAGTTCCAACTATATGAGATCATGCTATCATAAAATTGAGTTTAGTTGAGAGAAAGAGAGAGAGGGAAAAAGAGACACAAATGCCTAAAATATTTATGTATAATAATTAAATCAACTAATTATAAAGTGTAATTTATTATTCATGATCATTAGGGAAAAAAGGTTTGTGTGTGATTTAAAGTGTAATTTCTTATTCTTACCAAACTTATTCTCATTATCTCAACTCATTTGTTTCTTTATTATTGCATTTAAATGGTTGTTTAAAATTTCAATGTTGTATCAAGTGCTTGGTCCTTCATTTTGTACCTTGTTTGCCTCTAAACTAACTAAAGAAACATGGTCTATTTATAAAATATATGTTACTTAAACATAAAATTAAAATTAAAGTTCTATTTTTGTAAAGCACTTGGATATATATTTTATCCATATAATCATCCTTGCCAACACCTCCATCTTAAGTAAAATTATTGTGGTGCAATCATAGGATCTATGTTTACTAAGCTTAATATACATATGGAATTTATCATTAAAATATCATGTTTTAATTTTAAAAATCTAGAATAATGTTTTCTTGCATTAAATACATTTTGATCTTCATTAATTACATTTTTTTTATTTATTTCCTAAGTTTTGACATTAATTATATACATTATGATGGTGATTGATATATATGGTTTTCAATCACATCCCAAGTTAATTGGTTTTAAATATACATGTCATAAAAACTATCACAAAGAAATTTTAGAGATTATTGATGTATGTTAAAAAATAATACTCCTTTCATACACAAAGTTTCTAAACAACAATCATGAAACCTAAAGATTATTTATGAATTAATTGACATAAGCAAGCTTGAAAACTTATTAATTTATGAATATTTTAAATAAATATATTATATGTAACAAGAATAATAAAAAACAAATAATAAGTACATATAATAGGTAAATCTATATACACAAATTATAATAATGTATAATTCACCAAGATATGTCAGACAGTATGTATGTGTATCCAAATTATGCTATAATGACATAAAACATGGGCCATATCATGATATAATGTAGTCCATAAACATGCATAAAATGGGTCATGTAGTCTTAAAAAGTGGGCCATATTGGCATATGAAATAAATTGTGCCTAAAACTACCCTTATCATAACAACTAGCTCTTCTACTTCTCATTCCCTCAAAATAAATTGTGCCTCATCACCATAGATGTAGAAGATGGGGTGATGGATACATGATTTTTGTGAGAAACTCTCCTCTCAGCATGTGAATGATCAAATGTATATGACACAACCTCAAGAAATGATGGTGCTTACAAAAAAAATAAATTATAAAATTTAATGCATTACAATTATACATGGAAAATGATAGAGTTTCCAAGAACATAATTTTGGAACAAGCTGATTTGGATATATTGAATTCCATGTAAAGGAATGACTAGGGATGCAAGACCTTGAATATATAAATTATGGATAATAAAATGGAATAGAGATATAGGGTTAGATCTAGAAACACATGAAAATATAAATATGATGTATAGTATCATTACCTAAAGTTTAAAAAGGAAACTTTACTATGTTCTCTCCAATATCTATCTTTGAAATAGGTGGTGTTGGGGAGATACCTTATCTTTATATGCAAATGAAACATTATTCACAGGTTGTTATGATCCATGTGGGGTAGCCATAACATATCTCATCATTTATAGAACTAGTAAATGAAAGAGGTCAATTATGAATCAATTAAAACTAAACCTATTTTAAGATAAATCTAAAGTATAACTTATCCATAAAGAAAGATAAACAATAGTATGAACTATAATACTAATTTATTAAATAAAGAGAGAAATATTAATAAGGAGAGGGAGTGAGAGAGAGAGTCAAAGTAAAAGATAAATATAGATGAAGAGAAATGTAATTCAACATTATCTTTCTTTCTCTACCTCTCTCTTCCTGTGTCTATATCTCTCAAAAAAGGAGGGGAAGGTAAATCAAGAACACACACTCAAACTATGGTGTTTAAGAAATATTCAAATAGTATAGAAACTTGAAAATTTACTTCCAAAACATAGTGTAAGATACTATAATTCTAATAAAAGTCTCAATAATAAAATCCAAACTAGGTGGGGTACTTAAATATCAGTTATCATCTATGTGTGAAATAAGCAAATTATGAATCAATTAATGTTAGAATTTATTGAAAAAACTTAATATTTATTTACATACCTGAAAAAAACTATAATTAATTAAACATGTGTGAATAAATATTTTGAAGTAGATAAGACCTGCATATCTCATTGTGGCCTAACCTAAGGAGATGAAGCAACTACAAATGGAATATACTCTTATGTACTAGTTTATTGAGGTGTTGAAGAAACTAAAAATGAAATATTTTATTTTGCATTCATGTCTTTAGGTCATGAAATACATATAGATCGCATATAATTTGGTGTGCTAGTGACTTGAGGTGTTGAAAAAACCAAAAATGGAATATGTTGTTCTATACTTATGTCTAAAGGTGTGAAAGCAAATGTAGATGGCATATACTACTATGTAATGGTGTGATTTAAAAATATATATCTAGTATCTATAGGTGTTAATACTACAGACAAAAATGTAACACTTATATATATATATATATTGAACATTATCATGACCCAACCTTACAACTAGTTTTAGATATTGATGTGAAATCCTATTTCAGCATGTGTTGCTAAGAATCACACTAATTATTTCATGTGTATTTTATTTTAGATGAAGTTTTATGAGGCATCTTTTATAATTATTATAATTATGTTGATAGTACAAATGATACTTATGCTTGATCCATATTATCATGCTAGATACTATTTATTTTCATTATATTATTATATTTATGCTATGTCATGCTTTTTGTTAGATTTTGGTTAACACTTAGATATGATGTAATTCTATTATAATTTGGAACAATAGAGCATAGCTATCATGATTATCAGTATCATTTCTGGTTCATTACTATTTTAGATGATTATATTATTTTAGCATATCATGTTGAAATATTATAATGAATACAAAATTTTATTGTTATTAGATATTTATACTCATTCAAGTATTGTTGATGTTCCTTTTCAATGATTGTATGAACCAGGGAATGAGCTAGGCTTGACAGTTTCATTCAACAACTTGGGGTATAATCAATGGACTATTTAGCAGTTAGAAGTTCCTTGATAGGTATAATGTACATGACTAAGATATTAAGCCATATTCATTGTTAATATTTCTCATTATTTTATTTTTTTCATCCTTGTGACTATTCCAGATATGTTGCTTTTCACTTGTTCTCATTATTTTATCTTTATGTTGAATGAGTTTCATTTTCATTTTCCTTATGCATGTTTGGTGTTATTTTACCCTTATCAAGATTCATTGTGGGACCTTTTTCTATGCACAATGTTGTTTTTCTTATGTTGGTTTCCTTCTTATTTTAGCTTTGGATATTGACAAGGTTGCGTGGTTATATTATTGGACCACGTGGCTTATTATTCTTATGTACCCTTTGACCTTCGAATGTTTTTGTGTTAGGGATAGAAGGGCATGGGTGGACATTTTTTTTTTGTGGTTGACCCAAACTCCCAGAAGGTTGATCTCATAATGTTGGGTGATGATCTTAATTTTGTGGGTAGACCTTTCCCACATACCATTATTTATAGCAGTACATTTTGGGAAACCTACACCCCTTATTGGGGATCTTACTATCATGTGAAAAATGTAGACCAAGAAATTGGGGGTTAACACAATTTTTTGAGGAGTATATTTTTTAGGGAATTTCTATGTTGGCATTGGGTATTATATTTTCCATAATAGACCAAAGGTCGAAGTTCCACTCTAGTGTCTTTCTAGAGAAACTTGGAAAAGGGCTAGGGTTTCATTTAGCTATTGGTTTGAACTTCTAGGCAGAATCATCTTTTTATTTGGGGGAAGGTCGATGAAGGGGTAGTTTGTTGAGTTGGGTATACTATTTTCCTGAGGGAAGTCATCCTAGGAAATTATAGGGAGGTATACCATGGGTAGGAAGGAGGGTAGATGATTGCCATGAAAAAAAAATTGGGCTCTAGGAAAAAAAAAACAAGGAATTCTCCCTATAATTGTGCATAGTTTTCCAAGTAAGTAGTATGCACTTTGATTTTATTAAAGGAAAGCCATTATACATTAAGGGGGGAGTCGTTAGACTTACCTATGAACCTATAATGATATTTAATAGATTTATAATTGATTTCATTATGAATAGAGGTGTTATGGTTTATCTTTAAGCTGATGGTTGGTTGCATCCTATTAAATGGACTAGTTTCGATCTAGGTTTTTTTCCTATTTGGTGTAATGTGGTGTTTTTATTTCTATGTTGAATGGCATAGGAAGTTATGAGTTGTATAGGACTGTGTTTATAATTAATTAATCATATGTTGTTATAATCATGTTACATTTGTTTAACTTACCTCAAGCAAGGGATTTTACCTAGTTGATTCCTTATTGAAACACTCATGAGCGAACCTTGCATATTTAGCTTCTTTAATTTTCAACATTGTAATAGTATTTATAGATGATTTGGTTTTATTTGTATGTTATCCTAAAACTGAGGTTTTATTAAATGAGGTTTGGTTATACATAAAACTTTGTATGTGTTGGGAATAGCATATTCTTTTGAAAGCCCCAAATGAGCAAGGAAAATAATAAATTCTACCTAGAGATATCTATATTGATTCTATGATTTAAAGAGGGTTAACCCTTTTGGCTTCAATTGACCTCCCTTGAATGAATGACATCTTGACTTGGTTTGGATTACCTTTTGGTTGAGTTACATGGTATGATAACCTTAGATGTTTCCTTTGGTTGTGATGGACCATGAATGATCCATTTTCCATTTTTGATTCTCCTTATTAACTTTTTATTTTTCCTTATATGTTAAATTTATTGTCTTGCTATTTGGCCTTAGACCATTGGATGATATTTTTGGTACTTGTTAAATATGGGTTATCTACCATGTGGGTTGAGGAGCACCTCATTTTTTATTATTATAATTATAGGCTTGAGTTATTAGGCTATCATAATAACCCATCTTCAACTATCCAATTCTTGAATTGATTAATTTCTTGAATTCCTTCTAATGTTATTATATGTTATTACCTTTGGTGCACAATAGTTGTAAAATTTGTGTTGGTTGTACTTGGACATTTCAAATTTAATTGAGTTATAATTTTAAATTTATTATCTAGTTTAGCTAGTTGGGGTAATTATTGATTACATTTTGGTATTGAATGTAACTCTTTCGATTGGTACCTTTGGTGTTCATTGGTGCATGAGCTCTTATTCACTATGTCATCCCCTTATGGCTTTGTTGACTATTATTTTAATTTATTTAGGGACTCAGTATCTCACACATGCTTTATACCTCCATTTGAGCACCCCATTTTTGGAACTCACCACCCTGTTGATGGTTAGGGTGGTGATGGCCACCAATAGAGTGCTCATTAAGCTGGTTAGGAGGATTTTTCCTCCTATTGTTGAGTGTATCAATTTCATGGCATTTATATCTTGATGTTATAACATACTCATTATTACCACTTGTTTGTGTACACTTTTTGTTGGGCATTCATAGAATAGTTAATTGTTCTATTATTATATTGACTCATTTATGTATGTATGAAAGCTGGAAATATAAATTGTTGAGAAAATATAATGCTAAGTTGGATATATTTTTTGGTTACATAAATGATAAATTTATACTTATTTAGTGATAGAATTGTGATATATATTAACTATATAGTTTTACTTACCATGTTTTATGATGTGCTTGGATCTCTTTGTGAGAATTCAAGAGTGAAATGTGATGAGCTTTCCAAAGCAATTTGTAACCCCATTTTGGGATAATGTCAATTCAGTTCAATTGGCAATAGAAAAACTAATGTTTAAACCATTTTAAGATATTATGGTAATTATTTTATTGTCAGAACTTGGTTATACCCAGCCATATAACTAGTTGTTCATTACTATTACTTCCTTTGATGTATATATTGCTTCAATGGTCTTAATCATTTTGATATTTCAACTCACTCTTAGATGATGATATCTTCTTCTAGTGTTAGATTTAGATGAATATGGAGCTTTGGAATTATCATTATCTTTATCTATGGAGTTAAACACTATTGAAGTAATGTTTTGGGTTGATGATAGCAATCTAGTATGGGATTTTTTGAGTTAACTAATTGGGCTGGTAGAATATTAATATGCTATTGTAAAACATTATTATTGGGTTGTGAGAGTTTTTAAATTAATGGTTGGTTGTTGTGACACTTGTAATTGGATTATTTTGTGTATTTCTATTGCATAAAGCAATGAAATAGCACACTCTTAACAACACAATCAAACTTGATCCTTATATATGATATGATTTTGCATTATTCATGATACATAAGTTTGTGCTTATCAGGACCTAGGTATTAATGATTTTGATCAGTTTTAGTAAATTGTTTTTGTGACTTAGCCTATTTAAATATTTTTAAAAGTTGTAGATTAGTTGTATACATTTTTATATGATTATAGTAGGTCATATTTATATTATTTGTCAATAGAATTCTGATGGAATTCCTTTTATTTAAATTACTATGTTTATTTAGTTGAACAAGGTTCTTATCAAAATAACCCTTCATGTAATAGACATCATGGTACAATGACATCAATGGGAGATTCAATAATTGAATTCCATATTGGTAGCATCTTTTCATTTTTTGTATTAAGTTAGAATTTAAAATAGATGGTGGTTTATTGATAAGTGAATATCGATTTATTTATAATGAGACCAATTTTGGTAATAACATTATAATGTGTTTTGTAAGTTGTGTTGGGAATTATGTTAATAAATATCCTTTATGGTTTGTAACATAAATTCTAAACTTGGGTTTGGATTTAGCATCATTTGAAAACCTATGGAGATTATATTAGTCTCTTTTGGATTAACTTGAACATCCTTCTTATTAAAAAAATGACATGAACCAAAGGATAATTTAGAGGTTAAATATATGTGGTACTTTTATTTTTCTCTTACATTTGGTTCACCTATGCTATATGGAGGTTTCACTCTCTTTTCAATTTGTATGTTTCTTGGAGGTTATTAGTGTGGGCCTCCACACTAATACCCCCTAAACATTATACCATCTTGAGGTTAAATCATTTGTCTATGGACCCTCTGGGGGTATTTACCCAAGGCTAAGTATTCATATTAACCCAATGTGGTTTTGGGGTGTATAGATGCTATTGTTTGGCTCTATTTTATTGCACCTTGTTGTTTGAAGTTACTTAACATGTTATTTTCATGTTTTCATTTCAAAATCTATTGATTAAACTTAGAAATTGTTTTTTGGGTTGTTTGAAACATATGGTCTAACACACTTCTTCCCACATGATTGAAATAATGCAAAAGAATTTTAGGTTGAATGCCACCTATGCCACCACATGAAACACAAATAATATGAGGGACACTATGAAATGTTCCATAACCTATATCATGTGTATAAATATTCAGTGTATGCATCCTATGGGAAATCATAATCTATGTGAGACTACTAACTACCTCAAGGGTGTCAATATGTGTACTACGATAAAAGGCATCAAAGTATGTGATTTGTCATTTTGATTATTTATTAAATTTTTTGATACTTTGTATTCCACAAGTAATCAAGTTTATCAAATGAGGACCCACCTCCCCTACCTTGTAAGGCCTTCAAGTCAAAATAACTAAGAATTTAGTATAGAAAAAAATCATAGTAATGTTTTCTTAAAAAATTATAATGGAACCTCATTATTGTTACAAGGAGGCTCATAAAATAGCATCCACCACCTATCTAAAATTTTGTATTTAATATCTACATGAGTACACCAATCAATTTTAATATGTTTGTTACTTATTTTTGTGGTTTAGTGGTTCTAGGCATTATTAAAAACACATATTTATTATTATTATTTTCTAATGTCTTCATGTGACAATTTATCAAAATAATATTCTTTCATTTCCTATCCTTGATGAAACATTGCATCAAGTTTGGAAGTGGATTTTCCCACTTTATTTTGAATAGCCTCAATAAACTAACAAGTGAATTGTGTGAACTATGACTTGAAGAGTCACAAAAACCATTGATGATAATTTAAAATTATTTCCACTTTGAATTATATTGTTCATATATTTTAGATTATTCTTCTATGAATTATAAAGTATAATATTTTTCATCATGATTTTTTGTGGTGATTTTCTTAAGGTAATGGACTGATCAAATCAAGTATCCAAATTAATAAAAAAAAATTAGATAATTGAATGTTTTCACCAGATAAATGTAATTTTAATGTATGCACCCTCTTTTACTGTGATTATTATTATAGATGTATAATAAAAATTTCATTACAAACCTAAGCATGCCACATAGAAATAAAATAGATGTCAATATTATGATGCACGTGTGAAATATTTGATGGGATGCAATGAGGACAATATGACACACACTCTCTTTTATTCTTCTAAATCATGACCAACAAGTTCGAAAATAATGAAATGCAGGCTTGACAAGTTTTGGTTTGAGTTTTACATAGAATAAAAGGTGTATACCATTTTTACAAAGGGTGCACACCATTTAGGGTTAAGAATGATCCTTTGGTTACTTGAAAGGATATGGTTATTTCCTAAAAAATGATTACACCCTTTACACAGAATGAAATTTAATTTTAAGAATGGTCCATTTTTTATTCCCCAACTTTTTGCATTAGCCTTGAATGACTACATGAAAATATCATATCCTTAATCATGGAGAGCATAGTAACTACATCTGATAAACGTTAGGGATAAAAATCTAATACTAGAACCAATGTTTGCATACATAAGATGGTTAAATTAGACATGGAAAAATCTCAAAATTAATTAAATTAATTAGAAAATTGGCAATATATGATCTAAAAGGAAATCTTAAAACTAAAATACCAAGAAAACTAAAGATGAATATTTTATTATTTTCTATCAAATGTGAGAAAATACATTTTAAAAGGAACAAAAACTAAGATGATGCCAAATGAATGTAAAAATCAATAAATCATAAGAGAAAACATATAAAACATGGTAAGTAAATGAAATATCGATGTATGAAATATAAATAATATATATCTAAGTAAATAAAATGTAATTTCATGTCAAAAATAAACATGAAAAACCATAAATGATTTAAATTTTGAATTTGATTCAAAATGTAAGACAAGCATGTCAACTTAAGCATAAATAAAAACATTTAAGTATGAAAAATGTCCTATGCAAGATATGTGAAGTCCATAAAAATAAAATAAGAACATAATGGATAATTTTTTTAAAAAAAATTGTAAATAATGATAAGTCAAATTTTGGAAAGCATAATCACCGAAATACATGATATGGACAATAATGATATTGTATTAAAATTAAATCTGGCATGATTTTGAAGAAGGCCTGATCCTATCCAATGTGGTATAATGAAAAATAAAAGACTTAATGCTAAGATAATTAAATAGGAAAATCTGATCAACTAAAAGTGATATCCATCTAGGGGATATCAAGGAAGATATGATGTAAAAAAGGAATTCAAGGAGCCACATGGGAGATGTGGAAATATTTACCAATAATTATACACTCTAGACAAGTGGGAAAGGATAATAACTACTGACATCAAGGGACTAAGGCAATCTAACTACTAAACATAAATCTTGGGATAACAAGTGAAGCATATAGATCATCTTGTGAAGGCTAGTATGCATGAAAATTAAAAGTATTCTACCTTCCAATAACATGTTAATCATTCCTTAGGACCCCTTATAGGTCCATAAACATAAAACTATTGATATGTAATTATGTAAGAATATAGGCTGCACTAAATGGTAGGAATATATGATGATGTAATGATATAAGATACCATAACATAGTCTACTAACCTAGTAACCCTAATAAAAATTGTATCCATCATGAGGTCAATTATGGAGTTTGAGTTTCATCAAATATAGGAGATGTGTGAAACAAATATCTGATATATTATTGTGATCTAATTTTTAAGATGTTATAGGTAGACTTTTTTAAAAAAAATCTAAAGGGTAAATAGAATATTTTGATAGGGTCCCAACCATAGAGGGTTTTCAAAGGTACTCTAACATTGAAAAATGAAAAATAAATATATTATAATAAAATATTTGATGAAACAACTTTACCTATCGTATACCTAAAATTATCAGTGAAACAAATTTAACTTTAGACAAATCTATTGATTCCTTAGATCAAGTGCTACAAGGGAATATGTCTCTCCCTTCCTATCTCTTCTCCAAGAGATAAGAGTCATTTTATATTGTTCATGGAAAATTAAATTAAATCATTTTTTACTCTTATGAACAACTGTTATATCCTCTATTTTTATGAAACCTCTAAAACATGGTCGAGAGGGATGAGAAATTCATATAATTTAATGGGATAAAAATCAATTTTATTGTAATTATTCTAATATAAAAATTTGTTTTAATTTTATTTTTCTATTAATTATTTTAAATTTTTATATTCATCCTCCATATGGATTTGAAAAATCAAGATTGCATGAAAATAGGTATCTAACACAAGAGATCTTACACTTAGGTTATAGAGGGAAGAAGTTAAAGATCTTGATAGTTAAATACCCCTAGAATTTCCCACATGCAAGTGTGTTAGATGAAAACTAACCTATGTGTGCCTCAAGTGAAAGGAGTGAAGGCAAATATGATGATCATGAAAGATCCATCCATTTAATAAAAATTATACAATGAGGAATATACTTATAGTTGATCACAAAGAGGAAACATAATGCTTCAAGAGAGGTAGAGATTTTATATGATAGTCATATCACTGTGGAATATGTACTAACCTAAAAGAGATATAGTAAAATCACTAATTAAACTAGTAGTCATCCAAAATGGGAAAGTCAATTAAGAGACATGCCCCCTTATTGAGGCATGTGGAGAAGTGCTAAATTTTCTCAAATTTTAAAAATTAGTGTAGATACTTGAGTTGTAAAGATTCATGCTCCAATTTTCATATATTAATGTAAAAATGTGTGAAGAGATGGGAACCAAAAAATGGTGGTTTTCTAAAGTGAAAACAAAACCCTGAATGTTACTAATATATCATGTGGTCCACTTGCTAAATTGAGAGAAAAGAGGTGGGAGCCATTATATGGATCACTAAAGTTAAACCACAATGTGGAGTATAACTAATCTCAAAAGTGATCCACTTAAAAAAATTTAATTGCATCACTATAAACGGATCTAGATTCTAAAAATTTCTAAAATACTTGTAAGAAGAGAACTATAATTTAAAGAAAAAAAATTAGCTTAGTCGTGAATATATAGCATGCCCCATGCACTCATAGAGTGCTAAATGTGATTTTTTTTTTTTTTTTAAATTTAATCATTGTATTGTCTCCATGTAAGTTTAATTGTTCTCAAGTAACTACATGAGTGGAAAACACACATAGCTAAATTACCCCATTTCTGAAATTTATGATTTTTGTAGGTTGTAACTTGCCAAAAATATAAATTTATTACTTGAAAAGGCTCATTATGATTCCCCCATTTTTTAATGAGATATATTTACTAAAAAATCACTTATGTCAAAATAAAAGTGAGAGCATTTATGAAAGATAGATAAAGCATGTAATAGTAATTTTCATAGATTTAATTTTCCATTGACATAATATGTATTTAATCATTGAAGCATTTTATTAATTTATATATTTTATTTCATCATGTGAGTTTTATATAATAATGTAATAGTAAAAAGGAATCATTCTAAACCAATTTCAAGAGTAGAATGTGTACGTTAACAATAGAGTTGAAAATCTAAATCATTTGAGCACATAAATAATATTTTACATTATTGTTATCATATCACCATAGATAGATAAGTATTTACATATAGTTCATGATTAGAATCATGACACAATTATTACAAAAGGGAAATCATGAATGTGAATTCACACATTTTTTCATGTAGGAGGGCCTAGTGGTCACATACAAAGGACATGTAATATGTTTTAAAGTGCATAGAAATATTTTAGAAATCACACATATGGAGACCAAATTATAATTACAAGGGAAATGAACATGTTACATAAGTCATGGAAGGAAAGGAAAGCCAGACACAAAAAAATATGATTGTGTCATACAAATAAGGTGTAAACATACACAAAGACAAGGGACACATACAATGAGAAAACATATTTTGAAATGATGTGATGAAACTAAAATTAACATGTAACATCAACATATATAAAATGTATCTATAATAAGTAAAACATATGTATCTATGTTTTAGTTTGGCATGCAACATTTCTAAAAAGACATATGTGAAGAGAGAATGAATGATTAAATGATTTTATTTTCATTTATAGTTCAACATGGAAATAATAATATTATTATATACAAATTTTAAGGTTTTTTATATAAAAATGCAATGCCCCAAACTAAGCAAGGTTGTTCAATGAGAGGTTTAACTAGCATTGAACCATGTGAAATAATGATTTAACTTTGAAATTGTACTAATATTAGAGTGTGAATTATAATTTGTGTGTAAAAACTATTCTAGAAGTCCCTCTGAATGGGTTACCATTTGAATCAAAGATAAAATATTCTCATGGTAAGGTGCATAATAGGTGAAATATACATAGTACACCATCATCTACATGTTGTGACTTTATCTGAATTGTTTATATTTTTAAATTTAAATATAAATTTAGTTTTTCAATGCATACAGACTATTTTTCACTATATATTTTGTCTTTTTGAACACTAAGAATTCTTTGTGAGAAGAAATATGTCTTGAATAATATTTTATATACTGAAATATAAGGTCTTAAGACATGTAAAAACATATTCAAAAACATACAATAATTCCTATAAGCCATGATTTATTATTTTGACAAAATAATCTGATTGTTTTGTTAATTTTAGCTTATATAAATGTTTCAGTATTCTCCATATTTGAAAGGAAATAATTATTCATGATATTTAACCTCTCAATAAATCAACATAAATAAACACGGGCTAAAAATATTAGAAGGATTAAAAGATTTGAAAAATCTTAAAACAATTGTTGAAGAAAAGTATGGAAAGGAGAAAGCATGTGAGATTCCCCTAATTTTTATGCAGTGTTTTCAAAGATGGAAAACATATCCATCTGAACTTATGTAAATTTAATCATGAAATTACATATGATATATTAAATCATGTATGCAGTCCCATGAAAGATGTTTAATTTTGAAATCATAAATAGATGGTGGATTTATATTTATTGAATGGATTGGAGATATAAAATGAATAGGTTCCCCTAAAATTAAATATGGAAATAAAAAATATATAATAATTTTAAATAGGTGTAGAAGAATAAGAAATAAAAATGTAAGAAACAAAGAATCTATGTGCCCAACTATGAGTGTAGGAGGGAATGATAGAACACGTGAAGACAATAATATCATCAATAGGATTATCATATGTGTACCTAAATCCTTTTATAACAAGGAACCATTTCTTGTGCCATATAATTAGTTCCATGTTTAGGAGTTTGTAAATTTGAATAAGAGCGCTATGCTATCAAGTAAGTTTATGAGTCATCATATGTATATATATCCAAACTTGTATCCTCATACATAATATGATGTGAATCCACAAGCTTTACCTATATATAATCATGTTTAATAACATGTACTTGTGTGTGATCCTTTTTAATAACATGTAATGTGTAGAAATAGATATCTTTATTTCATGTGATAAATGATCATGCTCATGTGTAAACATGTTATTCTCAATAATAGATGGAAAAATTATCATATCATTGTGATCATGCTCATTATGGATGTAAAAACTCAATTATGAGTATGCCTCTTTGAATGAAAATCTTTAACCTAAATAGTAGTGTATACTACCTCATTACCAATTTTATCAATAGTTGTACCTACATTTTTTTGTGAAATGAGAGGATATACTATAGATACCAATATATATTCACATTCAATCACTTATATTTTAATAAATTAATTATCATATATATTTTATAAATTTTATAATTGTATAATACATTCATCTAGTTTCTTATAACCAAGGTCTTCCCAATATTGTATCAAATATATGTGTGCCTAGTAAAACTGATAAATACCAATGCAATATGAGAGGTCCCACTTGTAGTGGAAAATTAATGTGTTCAAGAGTATATTACATGTGTATATCAAATACAATCACAACTCTATATGTATGTTGAATATCTTTTTCTTATGTTGCCAAGAAAATATAGAAGTGTTATAGTTCACACATTTGCAATTGATACATTCTATATCATAAGAATATGGATGGGTTGCATGACATAATATCCTTTAATTAATAACTAAGTGTATCATAATAATCAATAATAATTTATAAATTATCAAATGTAATATATGATTTAGATGATAACTTGCTCATAATTTTACCAATAATTCTATCAAGTAGATGCCCATATCAATATGGAGGAGGATGAGCATTATATACAAAATCTACTTCAAAATATTTCTTGTTATCTATTTCCCCATGATTATGAAAGATATATTAATAAATTTTTAACTTTAAATTTCAAATTTTTATAGATTATCCTCTTCAATATATGTGCTAATATCAATAATATTCCATGAATGAGATATTTAATTCTATGCTAGAGATTCATACATCTATTAGTGGAATGTCACTAACATATATAATCACAAAATGAATTATCATAAAAATCTATGAATAGGTATAAAAGTATCTAATTCATATGGTGGATAAAGTGTTTTAAGATTACATCCCATAATATTTTGAAATAACATATGCAGAGGTGAAGGTAGGCTTGAAAAATTGTCTCCTTTATGGAGTGTTTCATTATGTTTTTTATGGTTGATATATAACATTAACTATAATTTTATCCTCATTTCCCCCCCCCCCCTCATTATGTGTCACCTTTAAATTAATATTTCCTTAAAACATGATAGTATATTTATAATAAACATTAGTACTATACTAGAGCTTGTTTAATGTAAACAATTTGACCTCGTGTTCTTTAAGTGTATGACATAGCTCATAAAATTATTTAAAAATATCAAACATGATATAATATTTAAGAGGAGTAATAAATATTTGAGTTAAAATTTCTTTAATATTATTAACTTCCTTTTGGTTTTACATTTTTTCTATCATGGTATTGTACGTTAGAACATATTCACTAATAATCTCATTTTGACCTTGATTAAGATTTGATATTTTATCATAGTATTATTTCTCAAAAAAATTATATAAATATTTGTAAAATATTATTATAGTGGAAGATAATAATACCACCTAAGATCATAATCCTTAAGGCTTCTTGGAAAGAGATATGTTAAAAATACATCAATATTTGCATAATATAAATATGCCACATAGATGGCACAAAAAAGTTGTTTAGGATCAACTTTGCCTTCATTAATAGGAAGTTAAAAAATATAATTGGAAGAGGGTATGATTAATTTTTAAGAGATAAATATTTATTCAAAAAATTAATAGCATTTAAGGAAGGACTAGCATGAGAAATGGTGTGATCAATGTTATCCATCTTACATTTCAAGATAAGAATGGATTTCTAAAGGGACATATTGGATGTGGTAAATGGAGGGGTGAAGGTATCATGAGTAGGAAAATGTGTAAATAATTAATTGAAAGGATGAGATGTTACTTAATAATAAGGGGAATAAGTGACAAAAGTTGGATAAATAGTAATTTGCTCAATGATATAAGTAGTAACATTGGAGGTGGGGGTTCGTACGACATTAGAGGTTAAGTTAAGAATGATAATTTGGATTTATACTAAAATTTATATTTTATAAGTATGTTAATAATTTTTTTCACCTCATGAGGATAATTTTTGAGACACTGACATAATTTAGACAAATCTTTCAATTTTTCTTGATATACTTCATTAAACTCTTATTAATTAATATGTGTTTCATGTTCATTATTGTATTTGGCATTATTTTAAATAAAACATTAAAATTAATGAATTTATATTACGTAATAGATCAATAGGAGTTACATATGATAAACATGAGTACAAATTAATCTAACACTATGCCTTGAAGGCATTTAATATAATGAAAATTAATATAATATACAATAAATTAAATAAATATATGATATAAGAAGATACGGTATCAAGGATGAAAAGGTGATATATAAGTGTTTTGAATGATGTGTATTCTCTTAATTACAATTTTTCATTTTTTATAAATTATAATCCCAATATTTGGGAGCACTAACTATGGAGGTAGAAACATTTCCATAGCCCAGTAAGCCTAGTTTCAAGTGAAAGATAAGAGTGAATTCCCAGAGGTAACCATTTATGGATGCACTAAAAAATCATAATGATGGTATAAATTAATATTTGGTGAAAATAATTTTATCCTTATAATTTTTTTATACTATGAGCTACATGGAATCTAAATACAAAATAAGATATGTATTATGGATATGAGTATTTTAGTAGTCCACTCATGTCAAGATGTCTCTAAACATAAAAACATCTATCCCTTCATGAGAGTATTTAGTTACTTAATTAACTAACAACATAGCCTCTAAAATAGTAAAAATAAATGGAAAATAATGGAAAACTATTTATGAAAAGGACAATAATAAAATACAACCTGAAGTCAAAAGAAATAGTCTATGCATCAATTTTTATTTGAGGTGACAAGACAAAAATATTTGATGTTGGATTAATACAAAGATGAAAAATTTTAATCATTATGTTATGAATAATATCCAAGATTGAGGATTGTATTCATTTAGTGTCATGAATTTATAAAACTGAACTAAAACCCTATGACAAAAATTAGTAAATAGTACAAGTAATGTTTTATTTTATACTTGGGTTCACTAAAATGTTTACCCTTAGAATTAATAATATTGATTTAATTAACTCTAAAATTATTTTAAACTTGAAATATAATATATATAAAAATTAAGATGGCATACTAAAAAGCATAATGATATATAAAATTTATAAAAGTTTTAGACTAATAACTATATAAATTAAGGTTGGTGTTAGAGAGATGTCCTTGAAAATTGATTTATTATTTATGTATTATGATTGTGTTGACTATGGATGTGTAAAATTACTTAACAAAACTTGAAAATATTTTGTTAATTAAAAATATTACTATATAGGTTATAGTACATCATTTTCCTATATTGTGATTATGTTTGTGTTAACTATGCATTGAATCTTAAAGTTTGAGTTTGTTATCCTTTGTTTATAGTTCAATTATTTCTATTCAATATCTCATTTGACAAAAAGATAAACCATAAGAGACACATCCCTAGCCTCAAAATGAGATAACAAGAGATAATACAAATGGGAAAATGGGGAAGTGGGATATGGTCAAGCTATCCCAAAAAAAACCCTAGTTAATGGCCTACAGCACCCATTTGGACATCATGCTGATGTAGGTATCCCTACGGTGAAGATAATTTAACTTTAATGAGTGTACCTATAAACTTTGATTAGAATGCTTGGCAAAGTGTGGCCTCAACCTATAAGTAAATAATGTTAACTTGGACATGGATTATAATAATACAAAACAATTTTATTAGGGCTCTTTGTTGAATAGATAAGTGATTTTCAAATGTATTGTTCAAGAGAGTGTTAGAGAGTAACTATGAATAAGGGAGGTTTCAAGTGAGAGGCTTGATTTATTTGAATTGTTCCTGAAAACTAACCTTATAGATTATGGGAGATATAGTAAGAAGCATTTAATTATTAAAAAAATATACATTCAAGTGTAGGAAATAAGTTGGAAGTAGTGAGTAGGTGCATGATGTGCCCTTGTCTACCTAGTGTACACTTGTACATATTAGACATAGGCTTCTGAAAATAATCTAGTGATGAAGTGTTTGCTAATTATTGGTGTTTGAGAATAAGTTGGGTAATTTTAGAATATTTTCATGAAAAATTAGAGACATGGAAGGATATCATATAGATATAAGTTTATTTAAATATCGGGTTAACTATGAAGGGTAAAAATGTCAAGGAAAAATATTTTCAAACATTTATTAATTTAATTTTAGTGTCTGCATTAGAATTCTAGTCAAACCTAGAATGTGCATAATACTAAGATGGGAGTTAACCCTTTCATATCTATACTTAACCTTGACTCTCCCTCAATTTATGATATTAAAGGTTAATGTATCTCTTGATAAGACATCATATTGTTATATCTTTTTGTATTCATAGAACCACTCCTATGTGCATTCATATCGAAAGAGAGAGTCAAGTAAATAAACCATCCCCTATCACATGCATGCAAGATTAAAGTTTTCAATAACAAATCCCATGGGTCTTAATTAGATGGATTTTGTTCTATATACTATAAATACTCTAGGGAATAAATCCGTAGATGACATACTCTTCTCAACATTCTATATGTGCAATCTTTCTTATATTCCTTATTTACCATAGTTCTAATATTTTTTTCTTATGTTTTTCAGTATCTTAGATTTACCTCTAGACATTATATATCTTGATTTTTTTAGTTCCTTCTTAGAAAAGACTTATTATAAATAAGTAATCCTTTGTTTGATATTCTTTAGTAGATTTATGCATCACTTCTTCTAATAATAAGGCTCCCATCACGTCCTTAATTTCTAATGTCAATGAAGTATTAGTTATGTCATAAGTAATTTATCTAAAGATTGAGATAGAGAAAAAATCAAAGTATCAAAATCTTATTCTTCATCCATTTTAATTTAAATATAAACTAAGTTACCAAATTATTTAAGTCACTCATATGTACACATAAAGTGTCACTATCAATCATTTGGGTATATGTCACTTGTCTTGGCCTTTACTTATAAAATTTTGTTAATAATTTTTAAGAACATTTAATTTTCTTCCACAATGTATGATTGTTCATATTTTTTCTTTGAAATTAACCTTAAATATTATAATTTTTTCAATTGTCATCATCACTATTGTGCCAAATATTGACTGTATTTCCTTTGAATGTAACAAAATAATGTACGCATATGTTTTATCGACTATAACCTCCATAAAGTATTAAAAATTCCCATCCAAATTTGAATTTTATTTAGGTGGTAGAAGACATCACTTATATGTATGTGTTGATGAAATTTGTCCCTCATGAAATTGGTAGAATAATATATCCAGGTGACTGTTTATACTATGGTTTTTTATGTGTTTTGCTAATGTACTATCCAAGTGAAATAGCATCATAATAATACATCATTACCCTCATTTTTTAGTTCATATTCATAAATATGAATATGTCATTGATAAACACCCTCCAAGTATGATGTAATAGTCATTTTTTTTATCATATATGTTTATGAACATTGCATGTTTTGGTTGCATGTTGAATTATGTTATGACATAGATGTGAGCATTCATATGGTAGTTTGATGACCTTATCATCCCTTCATTATTATTACTTTTAATTTTATACAACTATATACAATTGTATATTCTATGCCCAATGATTCTATGGTAATCAAAATATGATTAACCTTCCTAATGTGATAAATGTATCATAGATATGTGTAGTAGTTGGTAATGGAATCAAGTTACTACCCAATAACCATTATAATATTGTATTGGGTATTTTTTAAATAATTGTTATTTATAATTTTTTTAAAAGGTTTTGTATCTGAAAAATCCACATTTTTAATTGATTTTTCCCAAAACCTTTTTTATAATGAAAAATTATTAATTGTTTTTATGCCTAGGTTATGATTAATTTTCTAAAGGTTTATCTTTATGGTTCATTTATAATATGAGGGTCATGGTGTGAAATAAATATTTAACAATGAAATTTGTATTCTTATTATGTTTATTATAAAAAAATATTGTCTTTCGTTTTCCTTATGTATATTATTCTTGAGTATAAATTGTGAATTTTTGCTAGCCTTTAGGTATGGATTATTATGATACTCTCCTTGGCCACTAGTTGTTATGAGGAAAGTACTAATCTATATAAATATGATTTTATATTTAGAATTAAAAAATGGTTACCTATATTATTTTATATATCATTATCATATTTATCATACCAATTTGTGACTATGTCATTTGGATTTTCTAAATTGGTCACCAAGGGGAAACGTGAAATTATTTCATTTTTATTTACATTAGATTATAGATACATTTTTACTTCTTCCTTAATGACTATATCTATCACCTTTCCATTTGATTGTCCAACATTATATGTATGAATTTGATCTAGTGAGATAGGTCATGATGTAAACACTAAAGAATAATGAATAAAATATATAACATATTTTGTAATATTCAAATAAATTTTCATATGTAGTGTATTTATTCAAACTAACATCATTAAATAAATTCAAACATTTATATAATGTCTATTGTTATGAATCCATAGCATCTATCCAAGGTCGACCCAAAAGTAAGTTGCTAGTTAGATGATTAGGCATGCCTAAAATAAATTAGACACTATCTTGGGACCTAATTTCATATCCAATGATATTGAACCTAATACCTAACATGGAATGGTATCGATTCATACATGAATTGATCTAAATTTTTAATATGATTGACATCAATACCAATTTTTATAAGAAAGTCATGCTTTAGATATTAATTTTCTATCACTTATCTATTAGCACAATACCAATTTTTTTAAGAAAGTTATATTTCAGATATTTATTTGTGATCCATTATCTATTAGCAAAAGTTTCATTGCTTTAGTTTTACTTTGAAAATGAATAAATAATTAGATATTTTTGTCTATTGTATGTTTGGTAGGAAAGACTTCCTTTTTAAAATAAATTATTATTTTTATATCCTCTAATGTATTCATAATATAAGCAAAGTATGCAAGTGTTGTATCATTTGGGAGAGTTGTTTCATTCAATTTATCTTACAAGATGCCAATGTAAATATTTGATATATTTAGTGTTAATAAATTTTTTATGGACACCCTAGAATCCTATGAGGTAGCCTCTAAAATTTTAGTATCAATAAAGATAATTAACTCCAAGTAATGAGTTGCATAGTATTTAGTTTCATAAATAATTTGGTGGTGGAATAGTGGTTCAAATGTATGGAGTCAAAAATAACCTAAAATACACTTGAGTTTTTTGTGTGGATTCTAACCTAAGGTGGAATTGATAAAAAAATTATAAAAAGAGGGAAAGGTTGGGAAAAAAGAAGGTTTTATGACTCAAATATGGATGAAAAACTTCTAAATAAGTGTTATTCTCTATGGGTTAGATAAGTGAATGAAAAATTAATGCTTGTTGTAAGTTTAAATCATCACATAAAATGCATAAACATTATTAGGATTCAAAGGAAATAAATAAAATAAAATCAATATTCTTAAGTAAAGGTTTATATGGCTACTAGATTGTTATAGCACATCATTTGTTAATGAGAGATTATAATTAATGAATAAAGAGAGTTTATATTAGCTAATGACACACGTTGAATAATTGTATTGAAAACACTTCTACACAACACAAATAAATTAAAATAACTATGTGATGAAACTTCATTAATGATGCACAAGGTTTGGAAGACACAATCACATTAATACAAACTTATTGTATAATACTTACAATTTATAATTCATCTCAATTTAAAAATTATCAAAATTTAAGAATTTATAGGATGCGCATATATGTATCTTGGGATGACGATTATACATCCTCTAAGCAAATTCTAAATTTACATCTTTAATTATAGTAACTTAGTGTCAAAAATGATGCATACCATGCATGTATATATAAATATTATCCTTTGACTATGAATATTCAATATATATATATATATATATATATATATATATATATATATATATATATATATATATATATATATATATATATATATATATAATTGAGACCTGATTCTTAATTACAAAAGATGTAGACAAACATATGTATGATCAAGGTGATGATATGGCACCACTTGATGATGGATCCTACCTTTTCATGTAGTATTGGTCATTGTATATAAATACACAATTGCATTTTAAACTAAAGTAGTCACTAGGATAGATGGAGGCACTGATGGGACTATTACTAGAAGTGTCACAAAAGAGGGACCCTTTGATGTTTTCACTATTAGATAAACCAAAAATGGAGTTTATATATCTAGATGTGGTTATGATGTAGAATATGTGCTTATATAAGAATTAAATTATTTGAGTGCCTCAATTTTTTTATATAAAACATGAACTACCTCAAAATCAATATTAATTATTTCATAATGAAGGATAAATGTTTAAAATAAATATGGAAGCTTAGCCATTAGTATATCATGAATAATCACTGAAATCTTGAATTCAATGTGTCTATGTTTGCCACATTATATTTCAAAAAAAATATCAATTGTATAAGTACTCATTAGTCTCATAAACAATGCTTCAAATTCTACCCAAAAATGGACAGTGACTCCCCTAGATCAAACTGTCAAAAATGGGCTTTCTGACTAGTTGTCCCAAAGGTGTATATATACCCAAAACTCACATATATGTTTTAGAATTGACACTACCAACTCCTCTGACCTATTAATTAGTGCACCGAGACATGAATTTGATTATGCCATTATAAAATATTATCCCTTTTATTTTTTATATGGTTTTAGGCTAGAGTAACATCAGGTGATGACATCAAACATAAGTGTTCATCTGATTTATTTTTAGTAACTCGACCAAAAAAATTAAGGTTGTAATTTACATATTTAATTTTTATATATTCCCATGTCACACTTCCCACATTATATATGGAACTTATCTCTCACATGTTTGATTTAACCAATGATATTATACAATGTTTCGGTTGCTCTATATACATTATACATAATATTATGTGGAGTTTATATAAGATATTTATCTTGTATCCATTTCTTGGATTGGCCATAGTTATTAAACATGTTATTTAGTACTCCACTAGTTACAATAATAAAATTACTGGGATATTATTCAAATTCATCTCAATTTATAAGGTGGATCTTTCTCTTCTTTCTTAAAGATAATGTCTTCTTTCTATTTAAACTGAACATTTTAACCATCTATCAATATAGTATTTATCTTGACCTTCCTCAAGGTGTTAGTTTATCTACCAAAATGAAACACCACCAATCATATTTTTGGTAATGGTTAAATATCCTTTTCCTACCTCCTCTTCTTGCAATCTATGGGTTCGTGGAGGAATGCTCACTATAGCTTATTCTTTTAAATGTTATGTAGATGTAGAGGTAAAAGGATGGGATTGAACTGATGAGTGCATTGATGTTGAATTAAGTTGGGAAATAGGATAAGGTTTATCTAGCTTATTAAAATAAGTGATGACCATTATTCATATGATGACCTTTTTCTATGGAAGTGTATTAGTGATGTACCTGGTCTTCCCTAATACCTATATACTAATATTATGGAAAAGGTTGTATGTGTAATTTTGATGTGGGTTTTATGCGCACTAGGGAACTTTAAGAGGTATCCTCTAATTTTTAAGGATCATTTAAATAATATTCACTCCATATCACCATTTTTTGGGTATTAAGTTTTATATATAACTTGTTGATGGAATAGCATCAAGTAAAAAAGTTGTTTACCATGGATGGTTCAGTTATGGATTTTAATATAAATCTAATTGATATGGCTGGATACATGATGTATCTAAACTAATATGGTTCTAATGAAAATGAACTCAAAAAGAGGGAAATGTAGGGGAAAAAATAAGGATTGTGAACCAAACATGATGAAACCTTTCTAGGCCCACTTTTGAACTAGAGGTTGGAAAAACAATTAGGAACAAATGTATGATGAAATATATTATAAGAACACAAATAATAAATAATAGTTAAGCATCAAATAAAATATGAATGCAGTAAAGGTTTACATATATAATAAAATGTTACTATCATTGTGGGATTATAATTTCGCATCGACAAAGGGAGATTATGATTATTACACAAAAGTCATTAAAAATATCAATATCACAATATGAATAATTATATTTAAAATAAAACTCATGCAAAAAAAGATACGAAGAAACCATAACAAGATAACTTATTAAGAGATTCACAACTTTGGAAAAGAATCATATTTTTACACAAAGACCAATTGTAAAACAATTCAAATAATTTCCTATTAATCTGAATAGCTAAAATTTCCCTCAGATGGGGATGATAAAAATATATATAACCTCATATAGGGGTTTCCTCATATTCAAAAAAAAAAGTATATTTACATCTCTATAACTATAAGTATGTGTCAAAATCATGAAGAGTATACATGTAGAAAAGTATTTACATAAAAGACAATCCCTCAAATAAAATATCACACACACACATGCACACACACACACACACACACACACCCCAAATGAATTTGAAATGATCATTTCTAACTTAACCAAAACATGCAAATACATATTTATATTTAGAGTGGTGTTTATGTGCCACTATCATTAGAGTAAAATAGTTGAGTGACAGTTGTAGAATATGAAATAGATATTATAGATGATTAGGGAATAAAAAATGGCCCTATTGGATTATTCATTACTATGTTATATAAAATTGGGGACTCTATGATGACATGGTAGGACTTGTAATTACATGTGTACTTGGTTTTGACCCAATTGCTCTATTTATGGCTCTGAGTTTTTCAAATATTGCATGTGTTATTTCAAACTCTTGAATATTTTTATGGCTTCAACCATAAAATTTGCATGTTCCACCTCTGATCTCTTGAATTTTGATCCAAAGGCTTCATACTTTGTCATTCTATCTTTATAAAAATTGATCAGATGCATAGTCTTTTCATTAATATTATATATACCCTCCTCATCTTCTTCCTTAAATATATTTATAGCTATTTTAAGGAGTATCTAAAAAATGGGCCTTTTATTAATTATCCAATAGAGGTAATCACATTAGTGAACCTCATATATTTCAAAAATATTGAGGTCTCATTCTCATGGTTTGAGAAATATCCCATCAAATACTTCATCTAGGTATGTCAATTAATGGTACCATATCTTTTTGTAATTACATAACTAAGGACACATGAAATATCTTGGCTCAACATCAGGTTCAAATGATTACATGTATTTTCTATTAAAAATTGAACTAAAAGGGTATGACCTTTATTATATTCTTTCAAATAGTGTTAAAGTTTAAGCACCTTAATTTTATCAGATTGAATTTATCCTCTATAAATTTAAATATTATACAACCTCATGGATGCACTCTATATAATATGTATAATTTCCCAATGGTAATTTATGATCTATCTCAACAATAATTTATGTTGTGCCTATTTATTACTCTTGTACATTTATTTCATTACTTCTCTATTTAAATACATTAAAGAATAAAAATCCTATATATACTCTATTGGGTCATTTTGATTATTTGTTGCCTTTTTGGCTAAGGGAAACAAATTATCCCATTGCCCAAACTCAATTTCTTCCCTTGTATTTAGTCTCACTACCTTCCTATTCTTCACCCTTTGAATGGTTTCACTCTACCTACCCAAATGAGTGGAAACTGTAGATTATTATTTGATGACCAAATTCTATCTCTCATATATTCATTTCTTTAACCCATTGGGAACAACAATATCTCCTTATTCTTCTAGATGACTTGAATATTTAGAGGTAGAGGGTAGAGTTATCATTTGATGGAGAGTTATTACTATAGGTTCTAATGAAGCACTTATTTGAATTATAAATTATATGGGTGGATATGTAATTCAATACCATGATGAGACTTCCCTTTGTTGGTTGACTTCAACCATATACTTTGTCAATCCTAGAGTTTTTAAAATATCATTATGACTAACTGTACTCAATAATATTTTTTCAAGGCCATATCTAATTAATTTCAATATGTTGTGGGTACTATTGTCCCTTTACAATAAGAAATGGAAATGGAAATAAAATTCATAAAGTAGACTCTTTTCTTTAGAGTTCTTATTGGTGTCGATGTTTAAATAATATAAGAATCAATTGAACTATAAAGTGGAAGCCTTGGAATAGTTAGAGTTAGTTTTTTAGCTTGAGTATTTACAATAGTAACATAATAATTAAGGGAATAAATTACCTTATTAGTTTTTTGTATTTCATTTTCAGTAAGTATTAGTTGGTCTAATACCCTAGTTGGAGTTTTTTCTTCTTGAAAACTTCTTATGATCATACCATTATCATTTTCTAATTCTAATTCCGTGTATGCTTCTTCTTTATATCCCTTCTCACTTGACCTTCATTATAGTCCCATTATTATTTCTTCATTTTCTTCCTTCCCCTTATTAGGATAGTCCACTAATGATATTACATGCACTTGATCATCTTCAAGATCGCAGTCCTGGTAACCATATGTAATGATCAACCCCTTCTTTTCCTTAAGGGATTTAAAATATTTATTGACTTTTGCTTCGGGTCCCATTCTATGAATTGGGTCATTTTTATCTTATGATGGGATCTAATTGTCACCACCTAGTTGAAGTGTGACCTTACCATAAATTAGAGTTACCTAATGGTCATAAGAGTATTATAATAATAGGCATGATGTCTAAGGCAAAGTTAATATATATTTTTGTATAGATTGTGTGAAACCCCTTATTTTTAAATATTTTCTAGAATGCGACATCATAAAAATAGAGGAGGTGCCCTTGTTTTTGTAATTCATATTATAGCACAATCTAGTTAGTACAAATAATCCCCCATTTTGCCTATGTTTCTTTTTAGATTCTCAAATATTTTGGGCATCTGTGTTCCATGAATGGATCAGTAAACTTGATAATATTTCTTCACAAATTATTATAATCTCACTCTTGTATTTGTATACAAACATGAAATATAGGTTTCATAGATTCTACTATCTACATATTATGTAGATAGTTGTCATAATTATATAAGGGATCTATGGACTATCTCAAGAAATATGTAAAAAAAAATATGACATCATATAAATTTTTCCATCAGCGTGCCTTTGATCATGTTATTATAACACTTATTATCTCTTCTATTGCTACAATTTTGTTAAAAGTTATGAGAATGTATTGTAATACGATCCATTATACCTATACATAGATAATGCTATAATAACCATATAATTAATTTAAAATGGCCTTAGGTATTCTGATACCATGCTTAAATTTATTGTTGCTATTGGAATAAATAGATCCATTAGAGCTAAATCTTTGGCTTTTCACCAACCACTACTTCAATTTTCCATATACAATGTTGTTTTCGAGTCATAAATTGGTTGAAAATTAATTATAGGCTATATTAGAAATTGGGAGCCTAAGGTACCTCTCAAATGCCCATATATAAACATATATATTTGCATTATTCTGTTTCCTAAGGTATAAATATTTCCCAAAATAGCTACCATTAAATAACAAATATTGAAGCAAATGAATACAAGGAATTACATCTTATTTCATTGTCACTTGATTAAATCCCATGGATTTTATTGGCATTAAGTCATCAACATATTATTTATTCTCTTTCGATCTTTGATCCTATGAAGAGTATGGTGATATATACTCCACAACATTCAAGAGGGAAAATGATATGGGAACTTAAAATCTAGGGCACTCTTGTCAATATCATGTAAGTATACTTTGTGTGTCCAACAATGGAATATACAAAAGAATCTTGTATGCATGGTGCTTTTGGTGAATCTATTTCAATGATTTAAACTATGTAATTCCTTTTTAAAACTATTTGAAATATTTTCATAAATTAACTTAGAAAAATAGGTTTTTGGTCATTGGAGAGATCAAAATTTCAATGCTCAATCTTTTCAATGGTGAAGTAACATTTATTTTCTTAAATATTACATATATTTCCTAAATTATGTACCTCAAATTCATAATTCATGTGACTTTAATTCAAATAAAAACTTTTTATTTTTTTCTAGTTTTAAATTTTAATGTGCTAGTCAGCTTTAGTAAGATTATGTTTTTTCATATGGAATTTTTTTGTTAACTGTGAATGTCTAGTGACTTCACTTATGATAGGTGTCAATATCTCACTTACTGGCCTTTAAATTTTCTTTCAAAATAATTTATTCATAATTTTTCCATGCATCCCTCAGATCATGAAACATGTTCTCTTCTCATTTACCTTGGACTTTAGACTTATGATATTTATTTATATGCTCTATGGCTATGAGTTAATAGAATTAAGTTTCATGGAGTGGTATTAAGAATGAAAAACCTTAGAGGCTCAAGACCATAGATGTTTGAAATTTTAGACTATGTGATACTTGGGAGGGATTTGGGTAATGTAATCATTTTACATGGCATGATTTTAACACTATAGATATTTAGGGCCTCAGAGACATATAATCATTATGATGTTAACTTGGTTTTGAATTTCCATGGTTTGAGGCTAATGAAATTTTGCTAATTATCCAACTCTTGGAGGTTTGAACGTCGACACCAATAAACTATGGGGCCTCAAGTGAATTAGAATTTATTTTAAACTTTTAGTTTTTGAGTTAATAGAATTATGCCACATCAAGATCTTTTATAAATGTTAAATCTCAGGATAATTAGATTATTAACTTTGATTTGAACCTATATGGTTCTGTGTAACATGGCTATGCCCCCGAGCATTTTCTCAGACTCAAAAAAATTTAAGCCTTGAAATTTCATTTATAATTAACTTTTTCCTAGCTTAGCCTAGTTTTGCCACATATGTGTCATGTGGTGACATTGTTGTAAATAAATTATATAACTTTAGTCAAACTATGTTAAGTCCCTATTAATGTGTTTATGCCATATATCTAGGTCTTAATATCCAATAAATTTATACCTTTGAACCTAGATTACATACATTGGGGTTGTAATTTAACAAAATTGTGCCAAATTTAAAATCTCATACATTAGGGACTTTATAACACTTAAACTTTTATAAAGGTTGAGAGGTTCTAGGAAACATGATTTTTCCATTTGTCCTAATTTTGGATAATAGATGTAGAACCTAGATGTGAATAATTTATAATTCCTTGTCAATAGTCTTATGAACACATAAAATTAAAATAAATAATAGGTTTAGCCACATTAGTTTCATTAATCCATAGAAATCATAAAGTCAATTTTCAAGAAGAATTATGAAAACCCAAGGCTTAAAATGAATCCAAATCAATATCCAAACATTGATTTTCATAATTTAAACATATTTAAATGTAGACATTGAGGAAAACATTAGATTTTTACATATTAAAACCAATGTCATGGGTCTCTAACGTTTATAGGACCTTGATTAAATTTGTTCAAAAGATAGTAGGTACCTTTGTTAATTTTAAAATGGGGTGTGTTTGTTAGGTCACAATAGTTATCCTAATAAATATGCATGCCTAATTATGTAGACAGTTTAGGAGGTATATCATTTAGTAGACAAAATGGAAGTAGACACTAAATCTTTTAAATGCACATGATTAGTTGATTTAGAAGGTTGTGGATTAGATTAAATAAATAATGAATATGTTGGAGGGGCCTGAATAAAGTTATACATATACTCTTTAATCAATGTATAAGTGACCTTAATAGAAAAATTAGTAGTATAATCCTCATTGGGTTGGTCGGCAGAGTTAAAATCAAAAGTCATTGGGCCTTAGGTTAGGGTTTATAAAACTAGAATCATTAATGAATGTTGATTCATGAGTGAACTAACAGAGTCAAAAATGAAAAAATGCAAATAATGGGTGGGTTATGCAATGATAAATGTAATAGTGATAATTTAAGGAAACACCAAAGAATAAAAAAATTGTATAGTTACCTTGGATGGTTTGTTGTTGCTCAGAGCAGTTGTGTAAATGTAATTTGTTTTGGTAGAGGTAGCTAATATAGCTTATGCAATCTAAGTGGAGAGCTTATGGGTGTAGTTGATGATGTAATTTAATGATCTAAAATGTATTTCTTAGACTCTACATATGATTCCATTTCCTTTCTTCTTTATTTTCTTGTTCTCAAAAAAATTATGTTTCAACTGAATCATCTTTCTCTTATTCAATTGTTGACACTTCATATATCTTTGTTCCCCCTAACTCAATTTCCTCTTGATTTTATTCTTAATTAAAATCTTTTAATTTAACTAATCTATTATCTATTTTGCCTCATATGATTCTTCATAAATAGGGCCTCCTTTGGTAAATAAACCTTCAATATGCATTTCTTCTTTTTCTTGCATAACTTTGGGAGACACAGGATGAGTCTTAGGACTCATTTGATATGTCACTAGTAGTGGGCTAATGGATATAGGATCTAGATTTAAGGGGGTGGAGTGTAAAATTAAGGCATAACTAATAATGGAGGAGGTGAAGTGGGAATGGTAGTGACTATTGGTTTAGTCATGGAAAGTGCATATGGTTTATCTCTAGACTAAGGCATTGCCATTAGTGGTTTTGTGATAGGAACTAGTGAAGGAAATAATAAATACTTATGGTTATACCATTTTTAATATAAGTAGGGATTTGAAAGAGATTGATATCCGTGAAATATGTGGAATTTTACATTCATCTAATTTAATTATAAGTTGAGAAAGAACAACACTTGGAGGTGTATGCAAAATTCTAAAGATACTAGATTTGACTTGTGTGTCATACTCCCTAGATTCCATTATTTCTTCAACTATCTATGTATATATTCTTTCCTCTAATTAAGGAGGAATCCCATGAACTAGTGTTTAGGTCAGTTTCTCATTTTCTATTTTCTTAAAATCCTCCTCTATGATGGTAGGATCATATTAGATTCTCTGATATACTATCACGAACATGCCATCCTTTTCCATCGTAATATTAACCTTAGTATCATCTTTAACATTTACAACTATATAATCATGACTATACCATTAGTGCCTATTGTAAATGTGAACTTTGTTCCCAAGCTTATTAAGAGTACTTTTGATCTTCTTCTTAAGATCCCAATATCTAAATGGTGTCTTTTTCAATCCATAATGCATCATAATTTTACAAAATCAAATTAGATGCTCCCATTTTATATATTATATGTGGACAATTTTTAAAGGTATCTTGTGAATTATTCCTTGTATAACCTTCTTTAAATTGACAATGACACTATTAGATAATTAGAATTTGATTTCTTGCATAGTTTCTATTATATAAAAATATGTAGTAGATATAAAGGTTGTTTCTTGGTACCTTAAACTATTATTATACTGAAACCAAATTCGTACTAATAATAACCCATTTCCCAATTATTCTCTTAATGTAGTCTAATAACCTAGGCATGTTCTACCCATATATTTCCCTATGTACCATATGATAACACTTTTTTATAATTCTCTAAATTTTATGCCTAAATTTTTATATGTGAATAATATTAAATTCATCACAAACACTATTTTTGGGATACTTTGTAGATGTCTTCCAAGGTTCTACATAAGATGGATTTACTATAGTAGTTATAGCATCTACAAAATATGACATCATATATAGGTTTACATCAAGTGGGTTAGCTAGTTTACTAATTTTATGTAAAAAATTTGATCTATTTACTTCCCCAAGGGAAAAAATTTGTCTAAATTTATAATGGTGTCCAATAACGGGACCCATATCTCATGAATGTAACAAATACCTAGTAATCCATACAATTAATTTAACAAAACCATGTCAATTTTTATCCCTTGTATGAAAATGAATATCAATTCATATATATCACAATTTTTTTTGGGTTGGCCACCCATTTACATAATTTATCCTTGATTGAGTTTTTAAGCAACTATGAATTTACCATAGCTTGGCCGTAGGTATTATTGGGAACAATAAGCCTATAGTATCTCACAAATGCATTTCAACCAATGTAGGACACAAGGGTGTTATTATGTCCAAAGGGTAATATTTTACTATAAATTTTTCCATTTATAAATAAATCATAAACAAATCAAATTCAAGTCATTACCATAAATTTCACCATAATACTTTGCAGGTCTACTACCTTAATAGCCAAAATGTCATCCTTGTCTTTTTGTGTGATTGTAGATAGTTTGTAATCTCCTTCATATTTATCTATTACATCCACTTCAACCCATATTACCAGATACTATTTAAATTGGTGGTTCAATAGTATGAAATCATATATTGTATCTAGGTATGCAGTCATGTCTCCAATGGAATGTAGAGGGAGAATGATTATGAGATGATTAAACAATTATCATTGTGTGAGTATTTTGATTTCTCTAACAAACTTGAATTATTTTAGTCACTAGGGAACTTGAATTCATAGATTTCATAGGATAATAATAGTGAAATGTAATCAAACCATTCTTATCAAACCAAATATATCACTTAAATTTATTGACTATGAGAATTTAATGAATTGTGTTTTTGATTTGTGTGAATTAATTAAAAATCATAGCTTTTTCTTTTTTACCCAATTATTCATTTCTCATTTGATGTTTCATTTCACATTGTCAAATTTAGTATATTTAATTACCATATGGTATATTTTCACTAATTCAAGGTGACTTGTCATCCTAGCATGATAGATGTCTTATTTTAATGCTTTCATATATTTTTTTATGTGTTTTTTATTTTTCACTTGGTTAAAGACATGTGGAAACTTATCATTTATCCACTAAGTGCTAGAGTCCATGTTCTTTGTTTGTTATTATAGCTACAAGATACCAAGAATGTGACAAATGGAAGGATATTATCAACTCTCTTACCAAAAGTATCACACTATTTACTATGAATTATGAAGGCATATGGATAGTGATATTGTGACATGTGGCACAATATCGCACCACTAGAGGGTCATTTAATTTTCAATATGTAACTTATTGGGTAATACTATGGGTTATGAGCATTTTTACACATACAAAATTGTTTTTTACCCAAGCCTTAACCTATGTACTTTGTAGTCCATCACCTCCCAAAATGATGACATGTAGATAAGCCATGTGACTCCATATGCTATTTAGACTTTGACTATGTACTTTGGTCTTGTATGTTGTTGGTTAATAAGATAGAAACACATGGAAAAATATCGCTTACCCATAGGTTAGAAAAGATTTTAAAACTATGTAAGTTTTTCTTAGTCATTGATAATTGTGATTGTATTGCATGGATGGTCCATATTAATCTAGATAATTACCAAGATTTATAAAATATATGATTGTTAAATGATCTATGGATGAATGTGATGAAGACACATAAAGTGATCTTAGTAGCTCATGTTACCAAATGAATCCATAGACTATGCCTTAAACTACAGGCCGTGGGTCATAGAGATTGAGATGGCTAGAATAATCTACTCACTCAAGTGAAAGATAGACTTATAGCTTTGAAACTCATAGGAGAGGAATATGAATGCATACACATGTCAATATCTCATGACATTAGGCTATAATGTGCACTTAGACATAGAAATATATTTGAAAAAAATGTTACATTATTTAATTATTTAAATAAACCATTATCATAATCAATCATTCCACACTATTCAAACTAAAAGGCAAAAAAACATTTACAAAATATCTTGACTAAAAACACATATAAACATTTCAATAGTCACACTTCAAAAAATTTAAAATCCAGGGTCCAAGATACTAATACATATTTATCTCATATCCCTAATTTAACATGATAGAAAAGGCATAACCCAACCTTTAAAACCTTAACATTATAACAAAGTCTTGTTTATGAAAATTATTACAAAATATGAATAACCATTGAGAAAACGAAGGCATTTTCATGAAAGAAATATATTTTAATGCAAGTTATAATATTTTTTCATGAATATTTCAATTCAAAGTGGGCCTCCATCTAAAAATATTTAAGGTGGCATGTTTTTCTCACAACATTTAGTATCTCAAAAATATAAAATTTAGCTTGAGTATTTTTTAGTTAATAATTGATATCATACATTTTTGTTTGATTAGATGGTATTATGGGAAGTGAAGGGGTTTGAGGAGGAGCATGTTGATTCCCTTTATTCTTCCATGCATGGTAGGGAAACATATCTCTTCTATTAATGATAATGTGGACCGAAAAATACAATATAGTCCATGGGAAAATAAATGGGGAAGGATGATAACTAGTAAAAATTTGAGGTCTATGGGAGGAGGAAGAAAATAAGTCATGCAAATATTTTTGTACCTAGTGGTAATAATAAGCAGCCCAAATTGAATATTACAACAATATGAATTATGTAATTCTAAAGAGTGGTCATTATTTATTTAAACCTTATTAGTGTATAAATATTTGAAGAACAAAGTTACATAGTTGTTAGAGATTTTGCATAGTAAAATAAAACATGTAACAATTAAAACCATGACTTGATTAAGAAGTAGAAACTATGTACATCCTTTATAACCATGTGTAAGTTGTGAATTATGGAAATCATATTTTATTTCCCAATATCATATTATTTTATATTAATGTAAAACCTGATAAGGAAGGATGAGACCCTAAGGGAAGACTTGGATTTTGGCTATGTTTAGGATATAATTGGGTTAGCTATATGTTTTACCTTTTTTTATTGGTTAACCTTAACATTTATAAAATTCTGAATTGATTCAAATTATATGATAAATAATAAACATTAATATGAATGTAAAAGACAAAATATGACTTTAAATTTGTACTTTATATTATGGAAAATATTATGAGGATTAATCTACTTATAATTTTAATGTATTGAGAATGTATGATATTGGACTTAAAAATCAAGAAAGGTGGGAAAATGGACTATGAGTCACTTTAATTAATGTATAAATATTTGGATGTGCCTAGATAAGTTTTTCAACCTTGGGATGCTTTCTAAATCATTATATATGTTTGAAAATCTAAAGGTTATATCTGATGGATTTTTTAACATTTATTTCTATACACAGTGTTGTGACTACCTAAGGAGATGAATGCACACATAATTCTATAAACCTATGTTATTCTCTTCAAAACCTTAGGTATACCTTAAAAACTAGGTTTTGGTTTACAAAATAATAAGTAATATTGTTTGAGATAACCCTTACAAAACCTCATTGAATGGCTGAGTGATTTATACATATTATCCATTACATCGAAGAGAATTGCCAAAACTTAATATACTTATCAATGTTAGGTGTATGTGTGCAATAATGATATTTTAATGAATGCAAAATGTGATCTAGTTTTTATACTTGGAAAATGAAGGCATTGGATTAGATTAGAGGCTTTTCAAACTAACATAGGACTTACTCTTGTGATTGATGGTTGAATTAGAAATAATAGGGCAGTGATTTAGAATGTGAAAGTGTTTGAATATTCTTGATAATTTCTTGATAGCTGGAAAATAGGCTTTGACCTATTATGTATTTATATGAGAATATTTGGGTACTTTATCATATTGGAGCCAACATCCCAAACATACAATTTGACCCATAAGAAATAATAGAATTTAAATAATGATTGTGTCTTAGTGTGGGATGAGTTTAAAATTCTATAACTATCGAAGTCTGATATTTATGCCCATGAAGAATATTAATTTTATGATATGGGGATATTTTAAATATTATTTAGAGTATTTTATACATGCACTATGGAATTATTATAGGTGACTAACATAAAATCTATAAATTCACACACATGGAAAGCATGTGGATGTGAGAGAAAGGTGAATAAGATCCATATGTGTACACACAAGTCATGTAAGGTTAAGGTAGGCCAAACTATAATTTCTAGGTTTATAATACTATATTTTAAAATTTAAAACATAAAAAAATAATGAAGAATATTTCAAAACCCAAAGGGTGAAATATTGATAAAAATTACCAAGGAACTGCCATAAAAACAATGATCCATATCACACAAAAGAGACTAATTGTAAAAGGTATAAGAGAAGCACAAAGGAATAAATGACTGAAAAAATGGAGAGATATAAAAAAGGGTGAAAAGGAATGTGAAAGAAAAAATAAAGAGGATGGGTATCTGTTAGGAGGGTCTAGTTGATTTCCTAAGGTCTTACCATGCAACTCAAAAATTTAAAAACCAAAAGGTATAAAAATTAATAGAAAGCAAAGAACCAAAAATAAGTGATAAGGTTGATGAGAAGAAATGTAAAGGTTTACAAGGAATAACAATAACATATAATTTGAAAGGTTAGAAGGAAACCTGAAAGAAAATGTTAGAATATATATATATATATATATATATATATATATATATATATATATATATAAAGTTTAATTATGATATGGGGATATTTTTAATATTATTTAGAGTATGTTATACATGCACTATGGAATTATTATAGGTGACTAACATAAAATCTATAAATTCATTCCCATATAAAGCATGTGGATGTGAGAGAAAGGTGAATAAGATCCATATGTGTACACACAAGTCTCTTAAGGTTAAGGTAGGTCAAAATAAAATTCCAGATCTATACTACTATATTTCAAAATTTAAAACATATAAAAATAATGAAGAATATTTCAAAACGTAAAGGGTGAAATATCAATAAAAGTTAACAAGGAACTACAAGGGAAACGATAGTCCATACAACACAAAAGAGACTAATTTCAAAAGGTACAAGAGAAGCACAAGGGAATTAATGACTGAATAAAATAGAAAGATATAAAAAAGGGTGAAAAAGAGTTTGAAAGAAAAAATAAAGAGGATGGATATCAGTTAGGAGAGCCTAGTTGATTCCCTAAGGTCTTCCCATGCAACTCACAAATTTAAAAACTAAAAGGTATAAAAATGAATAGAAACCAAAGAACCAAAAATAAGTGATAAGGTTGATGAGAATAAACGTAAAGGTTTACAAAGATTAAGGATAACATATAATGTAAAAGGTTAGAAGGAAACCTAAAAGAAAATGTTAGAATATATATATATACACTAAGTTTAATTTTTTTATTTAAATTTTTCTATGATATGGGGATATTTTTTAAATATGATTTAGAGTATGTTATACATGCACTATGGAATTATTATAGGTGACTAACACAAAATATATAAATTCATACCCATGGAAAGCATGTGGATGTGAGAGAAAGGTGAATAAGATCCATATGTGTGCACACAAGTCATATAAGGTTAAGGTAGGTCAAACTATAATTTGTAGGTTTATAATACTATATTTTAAAATTTAAAACATACAAAAATAATGAAGAATACTTCAAAACTCAAAGGGTGAAATATTGATAAAAGTTACCAAGGAATTGCAACAGAAATAATGATCCATATAACACAAAAGATACTAATTGTAAAAGGTACAAGAGAAGCACAAGGGAATAAATGATTGAATAAAATGGAGAGATATAAAAAAGGGTGAAAAGGAGTATGAAATTAAAAATAAAAAGGATGGGTATGTGTTAGGAGGGTCTAGTTGATTTCCTAAAGTCTTACCATGCAACTCAAAAATTTAAAAACAAAAAGGTATAAAAATGAATAGGAAGAAAAGAACCAAAAATACGTGATAAGGTTGATGAGAAGAAACGTAAAGGTTTACAAGGATCAAAGATAACATATAATGTAAAAGGTTAGAAGGAAACCTGAAAAAAAAATAGAATATATAATTTTTTATTTAAGGTTTCTTATATTATTGATAAGTAACACTTTTTGAGGGAAAGATTTTTAAAATCATGAGGATGAATGATAATTTACATCGTAATATGGTCATCAAAAGATGTGATAAAGTGTAAAATAGAATAAATAAAAGCATCATAAAATTACATAACACGCGATGTAATAAAAACATGGGAACCATAAGATGCCCTAACATATAAGGTATAGTAAGATTCCATTTGGTATTTTACTTGAGATCAACCTCAAGATCAACACATTTATTAATTTTTTGTCATATTCTATGTAACTCAGTCTCATATAAATATTTTCTATATGATAATTATGAGGTCATTCAAAAACTTATTTTATGATTTTGGCCATGTTAATATAATTGGGTTTGAATATGTTAGTTTTGACTATATAAGCATAATTGATGCATTTATGTTAATTTGAGATAAATGTGTATATATCAATATTATCAATATTGTTTGATGTGACTTAATTACTATATTTAATAACTAGAGGTTATAAGATTGTATGAAAAACATATGTGTTGTGACTGATATAGTTTTTAATACATTAATATTTTATAAGACTGTATCGATAATTTTTATGTCTTAGCTGAGAGAGTTCGATTTGGTAGGAAGAATATTTATAACTCTTTGGGTAATTTTTTGGGTCATGGTTGATGTATTTTTTTAGTATGAGGATTTTTGCCAAGTGTATTGACATTGGTGATATAGTTTTCCTTGTCAGATTTTATATATTTTGATGTTTTTTAAGGAGTTGAAATTTAAAAATTGTATGTAGGATAGGGTTGAATAGTATTATACATTATATGATCATCACATATAATATTTATTACATTAAGCACGTGAATCATGTGTTTTTCATGATTTGAAGAGTTGACAAAATTTAGTTTTATAACGTAAATTACAAAGTGAGTTGAGATTTGATTACTCGTTCACTTGAGAAATTCCAAGGGTGCAGTAGAGGGTGGGTATGAATCACATAAACTATCAAAGAAGTTGAGACAAGGATTATTGAAAAATGGAAAATAATAAAAGTGTTTTATTTTCCATGCTATAAAATTCACAAATAGGAGGATATTATTCTTCAACCCCACCATAAGAATCATCTTGATTGATAGGAAAATGTCTATATTGATTTTTTTACCATGTGATAAATTTAATAAATAGGACCCTTCTTCATGCTAGGATCATCATAACTGGGAAGATATTATTCTATGGGATATTTTCCCATTCTATAAGTGTCAAATATGGGATTTTTATGATTTGGAATATCACCATGGTGATAAAAGAGCATGGGAAAGGAACTAGAAAATTTTCACCATGAATATTTTCCTTTGATGGTGGTCATTTTAATTTACAATGGAGTAACCCAATAAAATATTAAGGGGTTAATGCTTTATAGGAAATCCATAAGAGTATAAATATATATAAAATCATGTAAATTTTATAAATTTTGGATATGTGAATACAATCTAACCATTGGTGGAATAGGATTTATGTTGGGTTCACCATAATGTAAAATTATGTTGAAGTTGACATGAGCATAACACTAATAATCAATGAAAATAAAACATGAATATGGTCTAGCTATTAGTGTTATAAGAAACACCTAAAAATCACCATAATGTATGTGGGTTAAGATGATCAAGGTAATAACCCTACTTATCTTTATAGACTATTATATACATATAAGACCAAGCTAGGACCTGTATACATGCAAATAAAGTGACATAACTGAGAGTGTAAATAGTTGTAGATATAGTATATGGTAAACCATACTCAAAATAAAATGTTTAGGGTGCCAAAGCCTATGCCTAATATATGGTTCTGTGGTATGACTATGTCCTAATGTAATATTATCGATGTTAATAAAATGCTATAAAAATAGGAATGAAAGATATATTAAATAAATTGCATGTGAAGAACTGATTAAAAAATGGTAAATTAGATCCATGATGTTAAATAACCTAACCTAAATAAGGTATATATGCCAGATGATAGATTTTAGTTTCACTTTAAGCAACTTCAGCATAAAAAATGTCTTAAACTATAATTTTATAAACAAGCCTAATTAAATTATAATATTCAAACTTTTGGCATAATTACAACTTAGCAAAGGGTAAAAAAAATAACATTCATATTATGATAATAGTAAAAACATACATATCTACTAATTAATAAAAATAAAGAGAATATGGATAGAGATACTTGCCTTGAGTTGACTTGTTAATACTCAATGTCCCTCTTGGCTCTATAATGCGAACACAAGATAGGGGGTGTACTTAAGGACTTCCTTTATCTTTGTGATGCATATGGTTAGACACTCAAATTACTAAAACACACATGAGAACACTCTATGGACTTGAAAAAAATCAACAAATCTTTAATAATTTTAACTTCTAAACATTACAAATGAATACACCCTCTCTCTTACACACACTGATTCCTATAAGAGGTTATTAAAACATAGAACATGAAGAAGAAATTTTGTACACATTATCTCATGGACTAGTTCATCTTAAGTGCCCTCTATTATTCCTTCAAGTTCTATCTTTCTCACTTGGAACTATTTTGAGTGACGTAAATCACTCTATACCAAATTACATATATTCCATGATATTTATTTTCCTTCTCCCAAGTCTCTTCACCTTATTTAACCCATTACAAAAGATCCAAATCCATCTACTCATATTTTTAAGATGTTACTTTAATTTTAACTTCATCTTGAAAAAAACTTTTCATATTTTTAAGTCAAAACTACCACTTTCAAAACCATCATTAATGGTTTCATAACTTCCATTAATGGTTTTGAATATACCACCATATGTAGACTAGTGGTGTAATTATTATGAAAAAACATCTAATTTTTAGAGGCCCTAACTTGAGCGTACAAACTTGGATTTAGATGATTTTGGTTTTGAAATTTCACTAATCTTCAAGAATAATATAAATATGGAAATAAATTTGGGTTTTTAGGATGTATCTTGATGCACTTTTATCCTTTTACCCACAACTCATCCATTTTATCCCTTCAATTCATGTAATCTCATCCTAGAGTGTATTGAATGTTGATAGACTCAACCAAATTGAATGTAGAAGTATGGATATCTAGAATTGACTTTTATCTAATGTGATTAATTATAATTAAGTGTATGAGTAATGATATTTTCTTGGATCATCTTCATCATGTAAAAAAATGACAAACATAGAAACAAGACTACACGTACATAAACCACTCTTTTTTTGGTTGACTCTAGATTGTATGAACCCTTGGATGCTCCTGTATTAGACACTCATGGTATTTTAAATGTTAAATATGACTCATGTGGATGGAATAATTATTAAAACCACTCTTTTGAATATGAAGTATAATAACAATGTCATTCCCTTCAAGCACCTCAAATATTTCATCTGATTATCTCTCTTTCTTTTCTACTTCCATCTCCTTGTTGGCTTTGAATCCTTTCTTATCTTATTGTATTTTTTCTTCATTTTCTCCTTTTTAGTTTGGGACACAAAAAATCCCAAACACCTCCACCATTTTTTATCTTCTTCTCTCTCCATCTTCTTGTGGGTTGAAACCCACCTTCATCATACCACTTCCTCCAAATACCTTCACCATCATCGCTAATCCACCATTAATTAGATTTTAATCGATAACATCCATCTATTCTTAACTATTATCTTACATCTAATATTATTTTTAGAGACTCATCATACATTTGGGCATCAAAATGATCACTCATAGCTTATAACACTACCTCTAGTATAGTTTTTACCTCCTCATCTCTTGTTTACCTCATTGGTATCTCAAGAATCTCCTTCAAATTTATTGTAACATTATATTATTATTTACATGCTTGGGATAATAATAAACATAGACTATCCATCCCATCATTTTATTCTTTCATTCTAATCCTCTTCATATCTGCTCTAGGCTGATTGTTATTTTATTCCCTCACTACAACCATGCTATGTAAAAACAACCTTAAACACTCATTATCCATATGATAAAAATTCATTCATTGACTCATAAGAGTCTCTTATCTCATACATATATAGTTTTCGCCCACATGTACAACAACACCTCCATTATTCATTCCTCTTGCTAGAAGCATGTCCACTATCTCAATCTCTTTGCTTGCCTTTATGCCACATGAGATGAATTATTAATCTCTACTTTTATAAATTATTATTGGACCAATATCTATTTCCAAGTTGTAGACTTTGGATTACACCATTATACCATCTATTCATCTCCCAATATGTAGTTTTTATACATATATTTCTCTATCCACCACTATAAATTTGATAAGGTCATCTTATTCTTTCCAATATCTTTCACTTGACCTTGAGGGAGTCTTATCTTCCACCTCCAGATGTTGTAAATGAGCTTCCTATTATATATGCTCTTGATAAATTTATTCTACCTACATTTTGCCACTCTCTCTTGTATCCAATATGACTTGAAGAAAACCCTCTATTGTTGTTATCTAATTAAACAACCAACTCTTAAAATATCATTTACATATCATCCTCTTTCTTCATTTATTCACTTTTATTCTCATACAAATGATCATGTTGTACTTAGCCACTATTTATCCTTTTCTTGTCCATATTCTAGATAACTAGATATCCACATTAAACAAACATATTAAGGGATTCAAGAGTTACCATAATAACTTCTTAAATATTTTCATCATTCCTCATAGACATGTTATTCAACTCTTGTACATTACTCACATGATTCTCATGGATTCCATTGACATGATGGACTCTCAAAGAGTCATTATCAATTACACCCATGGTTGTCATCTCTTCATTCTTCATTCATATTTATTATTTACTCTTATTTAAATGAATTTTATTGAACCATACTCTCATTGTGTGGATTAACATACACTTCATTTATCTCCATTTTCTCCCTCAAAAAAACCTAAAACTCCTCATCAATATATTTCACCTCTATTATTTCATTCATGTAAACTTGTGTCTCTACTTGGTTGTCCTCAACTCTTATATCATGCAAAGGATAAAAGATAAATGTATTGTCTTCATTCACTAAAGAAAATTTTGAATCTTCCCACTTACATGGTGTAACAAAATCCTTCGCATCATCAAATAATGGGTCTCACTAGATTGATTCAACATCAATGACATCTACATCCTCCTTCATGCAAACTCATTCCCCTATGGAATGTTCATAAACTTCTTCCTTATTATTATCCTTAAATTTAAATTTAGGCTTCATAGATATAAACTTCACTCTCTTGTTGGATTTCAAGATAAACTTATTCTTATTGTTCATATCTTTCTCCATGAGACTAATTAGAATATCTTTAAGATTCTTGCATGGAAACTTCCATATCATATTTCCTCTCATTACAATATTATTCATATTCTCTTCTCTTTCAAGCCTCAAAACATAAAGCTTCTTCATCCACTCCACTTGCATTCTTAGGTGCACAACATGACCAATTAACTTGGAAACCATATGTTCCCATAATATCATTTTATTATTTCATTTTCCATATCTCTTCTCTTAAGAAATCTCTAATACTCAGCTATAACTCCACACAGCCTCATACAAAAAGACATTACCTTTATGGGGTCTTCAATATTCTAATCTAAAAATAATATCTTTAACTCAACTATTTGATTCATGCAATCATTTAGGATATCTTTACCATATAAAGAAATAATATTTATAGTGGTATTACCTTTTTACTTCATCCTTACATTATTTAGTCTCTTTTTTCTAGCCAGTCCTCTTTGTTAAACATTTGGATTTGGTTATAGGGATAACAAAATTTCCAACATTTATACTTCTTCACTTATAGTTATAACATATTCATTTTGTGCATCCTCCATCATGTTCAATCTTGTTTGGACTCCCTTCAACACCTGGGGCTATTATTCCTTTTTGTACCATGTTCTTTTCAACAAGTAGGATCCTCTTTCATAGCCTAAAAAAGAATCAAACAAGTTCCTCTCACACTTTATATCAACTTACAAGATTTATTTCACACCTATAATAAATTCATCCACTCAACTATGCAAGATTATTTTTTACATATTATAATAAATTCAAGTAAACTTCTCTTACAATAACTAAAATTAACTCATACAAGAGCATTACAAATTGAAACCAACAAGGAAAGACCTTGATCTGATACCAAATTATGTAAATTAAATAGAGAGGGTCTACTTAATGACTACCTTTACCTTTGTTATAAATGGTTAGACACTCAAAATCTTGACACACACATGATCACCCTCTATGGAATTTAAAAAATCAAACACATCTTCATTGATTTAAACATCCAAACATTAAAAAACAATGCACACACTTTCTCACACACACTCATGCCTCTACAAGATTTATTAAAACATAAAACAAGAAGAAGAAATTTTTTACATAGCATCTCATGAATTTTTTAACATTTAGATTGATCTTCTCTTCCTTGGAGTTCTATTTTTCTCACTTGGAACTCTCTTAAGTGATGTGACTTTATCCTCTACAAAATTTGAAATTTTACTTGACATTTATTTTACTTTTACTATGTCTATTCAGATACCTTAACCTCTTATAAATACTCTAAATATGTCCATTCATATTTTGAGTTTGTTAATTTTTATCTACATTTGGGAGGAAAACATCCCTATTTATAGGACAAAATAGCCAGTATATGTAAAATCATTGTTGAAGGTTTCATGATTCCCACTATATGTAAAATCATTGTTGAAGGTTTTGTGATTCCCACTAATAGTTTTGAAATTATCTCCTTATATAGCACTGTGATTTCATTACCATGAAAATTGATAACATCCAAAGGCCATAACTTGAGCATACTTACTCAAATTGAGATGTTTTGTATTTTTAAATTATAATAATCTTTGAGAGGAATCCAAATACATAATCAAATTTTATTTTATGGAAGATAATGATTTACTTTTATCATTTTCCCCACAACCTATATGTTTTATACCTTCAATGTAAGTAGTGACATCCTAGATTATACCAAAGTTTACAGACTCAACCAATTTTCTTGTAACTATGTAGACATCTTAAATTGATCCTTAACTAATGTTCTTGATTGTATTGAAGTGTTAGAGTACTAATATTTCATTAGATCATATTGATCATTCCAAGAAGGACAAACACACAAACACACACCAATCCTTTTTTTGTTGATGCAAAATTGCAACAAATCTTAGATGTTGATAAATCACTCTAGAGTGGATATTTTAAAGATTTTTTATCACAATAACTCAATTGTAAAGGATGAAGACTGAAATGTCTATTGTTAGAAAATTCAAACACTAAGGGGCATCTCTTTAGTTTAACATCCTTTTATTTCACTTCTATGACCTTGCACATGACTTGATCTCTACAAGAATAAGCCTTTATCTACTAGTTTCTCCTTCTATTGCTTAATGGAAAAATAATTGATCTTAGGTAAAGAAGATGATTACTTTTTGTTGGGGGAATTATAATTATTACACCTTTGTATATATATTCAAACTATAAATTATTTATAATTTTAAACTGATGATATTGATCAAGATTGATATGATAAAATGGTATCAATGGACACAATATTTTGTCATTAGTCATGATACAATATAAATGTCACAAAAAGTTTATAATTATATCGATAGTGTTGATATAGTACATGGATAAACATGTAGGAGGAAAAATTTATCAATAGTGATAATAATGTATGAAAGGAAACTACATAACTAAACAAAAATCAACATTTAAGGAAAATATGAAAGATAATCAACATTGAAAAAGCTAATAGTAATGAAAGTATGAATAGAGAGTGTGCAAACATATCTCACAATGTATCATGATTTGATCCAACCTTTTTCCAAAAACACTCATTAATATGTTCATTTGGGAATATTGATGAGTTTATCAATTTTTCTAAAAAACATTATTAATAAAAGATAAATATAAATATTACAAATTTATAAAAAGACTACATAACAGATGGTGGGACCAATATCAATATAATAAAACTTATATAAGTGAAGTTTTTTAATAAATCTTTATGTGATTATATTTAATTAATGTAGAACAAAATAAGACAACATAAAACTATGACATTAAATGAACATTTTTCAAAACTCATATTACAACATCGTGGAGTAAAGTAACCCAAAAATAAATAAATATAAATAGATAAAATAAAAAATCTTTTCTTAAAATTATGTTAATAATTAAAAAATAACAATGCTTATACCAATATTTATAGGAAATTCCAATTCCGTAGTGCTTAAAGACACTGAATCTCCTTTTCGATTGGAAACTATCCCAATTGGGTCAGTTTTTTCTGAATTACAACTTTAAACAAAATTAAAATGCACTTTAATAAAATTAGAATCAAAATAATACTTAACTCGTTTTTATGAATGTCTTTGTCATATAAAACAAATTTTCACTTCTTGTTAGGGTTAGTGGAATCTGCCTACAAAAATTTCTAAGACTTTATTATCTATTGTGCATTCAATTCTTAACTAGTGGATGGATGCACTAAATATCCAATCTATATGCCGCATAAGTATTACTAAAGATTTCAATATTCACAATATTGAACAAGCCAAAATTTAATAATAAAAACTAACCAAATCTTAAAGAATTTGAAATCATGTAAAATTGAGTACATATCACGCAAAAATTATTATATTATACAAAACAGAAGCCTCCTATATCTAAAATGATTAGACGTAAGAGGTTATATATATATATACGTGCAAATCCTCATTCTCATGCTTTTGATGTACCTTCTAAATAAAATATTCTAAGTAATATTAAATTAGATTTTTTATTATAATATCATATTATATTATATTTTCCTACTGGTGTGATAGTATATCGATGTCAAAGCAATTCCAACGCCTTATCATTATTTATGTAGTTTCTCATATGGTTCTTATGTTCTATGTTAGTAGAATTAGAATTTGAGGTTTTGAAGGCAATCAAATTGATGTATCTTCTCATGAATATTTCCAATCATACCTTTTGAAATTAATTTTATTATACTTAATAATATTCTTAATTATGAAATCAAGATTTCTTTCAATTTTTTTTACGAATATTTTATTTAATTTGATTTGACAATTTATACTTTTTTCTATGGTTAAAAATTTATTTATAATTTTATTTTAATATTTAAGATCATAACATTAGTAATGATATCTTTATTTAATTAATATATTTTATTTTTATGTTTTTAAAAGTATAATATAATTTTAGATTTTACATCTTGCAATCATTACAATTAATGTGATCACATTTTTTTGAGATATATTGAAAAACAAATATATATTGTGATTATATTTCAATATTTTAAATTTTAAACTAAAAGATATAACAAATATATTTCAATGTATGTATATGTAGAAATCTTATTTTAATTGAAAAATAAATTTAATCATTTAATAAAATCTTAATAAGAAATATCATGCCCACATTTAATCTATGTTAGAAAAAGAATTCATTATAAAAAATATTAAAAAAAAAAATTGAAAATAAAAAATTGATATACAATGAAATATTTTATGTTTAGTGTTCCTTTTTTTGTTATTCACATTCTTTTAGTTTTTCTATTTCAATATTTTTTACAAAATTGGGGAAAAAATTATATCATTAATTTATATTTTTTAATGTATTTATAATTATTGTGGTTAAATTATTTGTCTAAAATAATTTTTTGAATTGAAATTACCAAAAAATATTACAACCATTCATTATAAGATCATACATGACACACTCCTAAATTATATTAATCAACCCACAAAATATAAATAAAGTTAAAATCACATACCATTTTTCATAGTAATATTTGGAATAAATTCATCATAGAGTTGAAAGATAGTTTGATGAATTTATAGATTAGAAAAATAAAAATCTCGATATTTATAATAATTTTGTGAAAATTATTATTTTTATTGATTTATTTTGAATAACTAAAAAATTATATATTTTTTTAAATATACTTTAATTCAAATTTAAAGTTGACATGTAAAAATTATGAAAAGTTTAAAACTAGTTAAAATTAACTCATTCTTCTATTTTCAAACAATATTATTAAATTTAAGGAGATATAATAGCTTGTACCAGAAAATTTTTAAAACTAAATTAAGAAATATAGGGTTATTGGGTCCACTGTGCTGAAATACACTTGTCTTATTTGTTTACCATTGATGTACCCTAGGTTTTTGTTTTTAATGACAAAGGTGTTTTATATTTTATTTAGATGTTTTACGCTAACACTCACCAACACCTCAATGTAAAATAGTTCAATTTTCTTAGCGCGTATACCTTGTACCTCATCCCTGATACATTGTTTAGATAGGTATTGAGAATGTTTACAAGGGTTTGAGCATGTATCACCTGCATGATAACTATTGTCCAACTCGGGGAAATAGAATGTGTTGATAATATTGATCGAACCACAGTCTATTCTTTAGTGATATTTTATTGAGATGTGCACATGTGAGTAGTATATCAATGAATGAGGTTTATGTTAGGGCACATTTAGTATCTCCCACTGACATGGATGAGATTAGTGATGCCCAAGATTTACGTGGGATTAAATGGATTCTTTCGTCTTATGTTGCTATGGGGACAACAAATTATTAATACAGACAATGAAGAAAATAACATATCTCTTTCGTATATTATGGGATATATATGACATTGGGCGTAGTTTTAGAAGTTGTTTTTATGAGGATGAATTTAGTGTTTGACAGGTTACACCCTGATAGTCAAGGTGATCAGGACTTTGTACCAAGGGTGTTAGAGGTTAGGGAGTTAGTTCTTATGACTTTGGTGCATGATGGTAATCTCCAACACAATTATTTGTTAAAACATTCATTCAATACCCAATCTCATAGTATAAGTTGATCAAGCAGACATTGTTGTTCTTGGCCCTTCTTCTAATTTGGTGGCATTGTACTTTCCTTTTAGCCTCCCTTTCAAATCCCAGAAAGGACTACATAGTTGATATTTGCTGTTATTGACACACAAACTCAAACAAAGTCTTAGCATATTGAGAAACCTAACGATAATAACAACGTATTTAGAACCCCTTTGGATATACTTTTATGATGGTTGAGGTTCCCTGACTTGATCACTACGGCCAAATGGAAAGATCTAATTATTTAATGATAGGACATAGAGGATATTGAAAAATATTGTTGATTCTTCCAATTTATCATTTAACCTACCATATAAGTTACCATTTAACATCTAGATCAACATATCATTCGACCTGGTATTTAGCCTCATGTTCAACCTATTGCTAAGCATTCGATGGATATAGTCTCCATAGAGGTACATATATGTTGTGAATATACAAATTTAGTATAGAAATCATTTTTTCAAATTATTACCTTTAAATAAATTTAATTAAATGTCTATGTTCATTTATGATAGTTTAAAATATGATTGAAATTTGTATTTGTGGTTTTGGTGCATAGGGATCTCATGAGGATTCTACAACAACGAGTTCCTCGTATACTCATCCCATTGATATAGAAAAATTTAGAATAAGTATATGAAAGATTATATAAATATAAATATAAAAATAAAAATAAAATAATAAGTATTCATTTTGGAAGATTGTGTGTGTGTGTGTGTGTGTGTGTGTGTGTGAGAGAGAGAGAGAGAGAGAGAGAGAGAGAGGTTTTAATAATAAAAATTATCTTATTTTTATTTTAATATATATTTTTAATCTCACGTGATAGGTATGTACATTTTAATATCTAGAGACACACATATGTCATGTGCATATGTAAAATTATCCTATTTTTATTTTTGATATATATCTTTAATCTCATGTAATATGTATATATATTTTAATATTTAAATACACATATATAAAATGTGCATATGTAAAAATTTATTTAATTATATATATATATATATATATATATATATGATATTTTTATTTTTAATCATATGATTTAGATATATAATAATTTTAATTCATATTTATAATTTTTTTATTTTCCATATTATGCACAAGCATTTAATTCATATTTGTAATTTTTTTATTTAACATGTTATATGATGCATAAGTATTTTATAATTGATTTGTAATGAATAATTTATTATAATTTTTTTAAATTATATTGAAAATAAATAAAATTTATATTAGAATTTATATTATTATTTTATATGATATAAACACATATATCTACATACAAATATGGTGATGGAAATTTCAACAAAAATACCTAACCTTAATGGCGAAGGATCAATGGTAGACTATGACGAGGGTTGAGAGGCAGATAGCTCGGCGACGACATCCTTACCCATGGCGATGGATGGCTTGGCAGTGGCGTCCTTACCCACGGTGATCGATGGCTCGGTGGACGCATCATTACCCATGGCGATGGAGGTTGAGCGTAACGTTCTATTCCATTCCAAAAGTTTCTCTGACCTGCGGAATGGAGGGATCTGTCAGAGTTTGCAAGGGAAAAGAGAGCTACCGGCCTTGGAGGAAAGGAGGTCATCGAACCCTTTCTGCCAACTGGAGATAATTTATACACAGATCGGAGGATGATAGATGGTAAGCTCAGATCTGAGGTAGCCAGTCAAACCCCAAGACCCATAAGAATTTTGAATCCGAGGATAAATCGGGGATTGGTGAATTTGGTTGAGACAACAGGAGGATGGAAATAGGGGAGGGCAGATACAATGATTTTAGAGGCAAATGCATAGTTTAAATCTAAAGGTCAGAAAACAGGGCAGGTATCTAGTGGAAGATGCTTTGCAGAGGCTGTGGGAGGATGCAAAAGCTCCCATGTGATTACAGCCAAGGATAACGCTATGGTTATGTTTGATAAACGATAGATAGAAGTTACTATCGCAAGGGAAGAATGGTTAACAACATAGGCACTGATTTGTATGTTTAAAGGGTTATGGCCGACTCTGTTAATGAGTGGATCTCACCCCGATGGCAATCTAGGGTGGACGGTAAAATTCAGATTCACTCTTGTTCTTGAGGTTCTTTTAGTCTGATTTTTTAGTTTGTAGCAGATAAAGACACTGTTTTTTTTGACATGGTTTGGGATTGGGATAAACATATTTTGTTGGTAAAATTCTATCACCCAAATTTTAATGCTTAGACTAAATTTTGTAATTTCAAATTTATTTGGATTAGGCTTTCAAATCTTCTTTACCAGTTTTGAGATGATGCGGTGTTTTCAGAGATTGGAAATACAATAGAAAATTATTGGACGACTGAATAATTAACTATTGTTAAGGGGTATTTCACACATGCCCATATTTTGATTTATGTAGATTTTACTAAAGATTTACCTTCTCAATTAGAATTGTGAGTGGGGGAGAAAATATGGATGCAATCCCTTGACTTTGAAGGTATCCCTTTTAGATGTAGAAGATGTTTCAAAATAGGGCATTTTATGAATGATTTCCCAAGTTTCAAATTCAAGATGGTATCGTAGTTGAAAAATGTAGAAAATTGAACATAATATGGTTCCTACTGTAGAGGATAGTGGAAGTGATAATGAGGGTCTAGAATCAAAGATCCACTTGGAAGAAGAGGAACATAACCATCAAAATGAAAATCTATGTTGTGAAGAAAGGATTATGGAGGGTGGATACTGTGTTACCAGAGAGGACTAATCGAAATGTAGAGGTTAGATCAGATCCAACAGTGCAGTTTCCATTAGAAATATAAGGAGTGCTTGACTCAATCAAAACATAAAATCAAGAAGATTTTATGGATATCTGCATTCCCATATTGCCAAACCCTGAGGAGGAAGGAGAATGGGAAACTCTTAGCCATATAATGGACAGCAAAGGCAAACTGGTTTTGAAATCCATGAAAATGTCTCGTAGATCTAACAAAGAAAATCTCATAGAAGATTCCTAATCTATATCTTTTTGCTTGATTTTTTTTTAGTTTAGGTAACAACTATTGTTTGAATATCTTGGCATTTTAATCCATTTTCTTGTAGCTTTTTAGTTATTCTTTGACTGCCTTTTGTTATTGAGAGATGTGTGGTATAAAGTTTTTGTTTCTCTCCTAAAATAAAAGTCCCTAGTTCAAAAAAAAAAAAAAAAACTTCCCGTTATCCTTATTGAAAAATAGAAAATTAAAAAAAGTTTTTTAAATAGAGTTACTTCACACTCAACTTTACTTAGTTGAATCCATGTAATACAAAGCTAAACATTGAAATATAGTAAAAGATTAATGAATTCTATGAACAAGCATTGTCCTTTAGAAAAAAAATAAACCATCGAACCTCAAAATTATAGTTTGTTTTATTCATGTTATTATTTTACATTTTACTAGATATAATTCATACTAAAAGATATCATTTTAATTAGGGGATACCATTTAAATAAATGTTATTTATTTTAATTATAAAAAAATAAATACTATAAATTAAAGGATATATTTTAACTATTAGATGAATATATATAACAATATTTTTATATTATTATGCTTAAACAAAATTATTATTTTAATATTTTAAAAAATTGTGAATTTTTTTATAAAAAATATTTAATATTTAATATATTTTTTAATTAATATAAATAATTTTTTTATTATAACATATTGTGATAAAGATCTCATTAAAAAATATTAAAGATTATACATATTTTATAAATAATATAATTAAAAAAATATAAATACAATATAAATTATTGTTAAAGAATATTTTCTAATCCTCTTTTTGAAATACTTACAATAACTAGAGCAAAAAATAGTCTCTTTCTAAAATATTTGACAATAATTGAATTAAAAATTTATTTATAGAATATTAACATTAAAATTTATCAGAAAACAATGATATGTAAATATATAGTTAGTTACTTTGATATAAAGATATATATGTGCATTATATTTATCTTAATTTTTTTTTTAATGATAGATATGTTTATATATTTTAGTGTAAGAATGAAAATTTTCAACATATATAAAAGAACCGGTCTAGATGGTTTGGCTCAAATTAGTCATTAATGATATGTAATATATTTTCATGATCATACTTGGTATAGTTTTTTCTTAGGTTCGTTATATATTTTTGTTACGTTTGGATCAAATAGTTCATCAATAACATGTAATATATTTTTATGATCATATTTATCTAACTTTCACTTGGGTTAGTTATGTATTCTTTTTAATTTAATAGATATTCTATTACAAATAATATGGTGGATGTTGTATGCATCCAAATTTGACCCTTACATTATCGTCTCTAATATTCCTATTAGTCTACACTAATTTCACTCATCTAATTTATTCTAATTAATCCCATTTTAATATCCCCTATTCCTTTTAATATACTAACCTTATTCTATCCTACCTTTTCATTAATTATCCTAAATCACAATTATCTTAATCAAACCCCACTTATCTATTATTAGAGAATCTTAAATTTCCATGACCCACCTACCCACCTACTAACCTAATCCCTGGGATCTCCTACAACCCTAGTCCCTAATCCTCACATAATACCTATCTAATACCTCATATAATAATTATTAACCCTAAGAAGGATTCTTAAACCCTCTAAATATAGAACCTTCTCTATCTCTCACCCCTCTGCTCTAAAAGCCTCTAAATCTAGAGTCTTCCAAGAAATTTTAAATTCTTTAAATAAACCTCAACCCTTGATTTCATCGAACCAACTTCAAATCTCCGTCATTGATCTCTCCCCCCAAAATCTATTTAAACAACTCACTTCTTCCACGGAAGACCATCTTAGAAAATTATAAAGCCTCCATGTCAAACTAGCAGCCAACAATAAATCCATGTCCATGAATCAATCATCAACAATCATTGATCAAGCAACATCACTATGTAAAAAATCTAAGTCAAGGTAATCAATCTAAACCTTTCATTTTGCATCCGTTTGATCTTGATTTGGAGCATTTAGTTTTAGGATGAAATCTAGGTATAACTATTTCATTTGCCTTTCTATTTTATTCCTAACTGGCTTTAAATTTTAATAGTGGATTGATTTTTTTAGTAGATTTAGATTAATGACATAATCTCAAATTCATTGTGCTCAAAATTTCTTCCTACAAATTTGCGATCATGATGGGTAGACTCCTTTTGAACCGACATCTTGCACTTTGAATGTGTTTTGCCTAAAATTGTAAGTCAGATTTAAAACAAAACTGGTGACTCAACATTTTCAAGTTTTCTATACACACTGATCACGTTCTGGGCCTTGTACACAGTGTATATATATATATATATATATATATGTTAATATGTTTTTCCTTCTTAATCTATCATTAATAATGTTATGGTTTTTCTGTGTTTTATAAATAAATAAATAAAAATAAATTACAGAAGACATAAAATTCTGGTGTCTTGTATATTTTATTATTTTGCATACGTTTAGCAGGGTGCACGCATTTATTGTAGTGAAAATTTATCATTCAAATCCCTGTTCAGGCATGCAAAAAATGACGTTTAGATGTTTGGTCAAAGAATTCGATCATACATATAACCTGTGACTACAGTTTTTGGAGTTATTTTGTTAAAACAAACCGCATGTTTAATGTTCGGTATGGTCATTTAAGGATTCAGTCTTGCCTTTATAAGTCGGTCTCCCTAGTTTTTTTTCCTTCCTTTTCTTTTTTATTTTGTTTTGGTTCAAAAATTTTGCTAAGCATTGCGTGCTCTTCTTCCTCTCACTTTCGTATAATGTTTTTGACAGATGTCCATACCCTGTTTTGACTCTCAATAAAGGATCTGGTTTCATACCTGCCACATACCCTCGGGTCACATTTTCAGGAGACATTTTGTCAAACAGTTCATTGAAATTGTGTTTGCTTCCACATTATGCATTTATAATAACAATTTGTTCTTCATTACGTTTTAATAGATGCATGTACCTTATTTTGATGTTCTTATTTTGACACGTGGTTGTGAATACGATAAATCAACAACACCAATTAGACGCTTCTTGATCTTTATTGACCTTTCATCCTTTCGACGTTCAGTAAAAATAAATCCGTGATCTCATTTATTTGTTTTGACCTATTTGCGGTGATTGAGAGTCCTCACCTAGGACTACCAAATGTCTATTTCAAATGATCTTCTATTACCCACAACTAAAGACAAACTTGAAAAATCGATTGGTCAAACCGCCCTATTAAATGGTGGTTTTGTAATGCCATCCACCTCGGTATAGACACACATGCCCCGTCTAAGAAACTGCTAGCCAAGGTTCGGACTATGCTGGCAAATATCAAGCGCCACATAGCCAAAGCTGAGTGCATGCTAGCAAAAGGTGAAGCATACGCGAAGAGGATGTTGCCAGAGATTGTGATATTTGGCTTTACACCTGCCAATCTGTGATCAACTCAAAGCTTCCAAAGTATTTTCTGTCGATCCTGTTGTTTGCTCGTTGTGATACATCTTTGGAAATATTGTTGGCAACCAAACCTCTCATTGTTAAAAATATGCTTTAAGGCATGACAATGCTCAAATCAGTCATACCTTTTTAATAGTTGGACCACCCACTTTGACCCAATTTTGAATAAATTGTGTTTTCTTTTAACGACTGTTTTATGAAATGGTCATATAAGGTGTCCTACAAAAGCTATTGTGTTGAGACCGACATTATTATTATGGTATTTATTTTTTGTAGTTTTGGGTTTAGTTATAGCGATAGATATTGGTATTAATAGTTATTAATATTCAATATGTTTATTCAAATTTAGGATGTTTAACTTTAGTTACATATTATTTAAGCTTCTATATTAATAATCATAAGTTTTGTTGAAAATTTAGGAATTTCATATTATTTTGAGTATCATTTTATCATTTTTAGGTATTTACGTATATCAAAAAGAATCAAATTTGTTCAAATTATTAATACTTTTTTATTGTTGGTGGTTTTGTATTTCTCTACGAAATGATTGAATAAAGATTAAAAACTATTAATTATTTCTTTTACAGGGGATTAGCTTTGGAGTCAGATGTAAACATCATTTCTAATCATCTTTTTGATTGTTCTTGTTGACACGTTTAATGTGTGCTTGCAAGTTTAATCATTTCAAGCTAAAACATTTAAAAATTACTAACATTGTTTGTGTAGGATCGATTGTCAAAGTCATCGATTTACCTATAGGACAAATGATCAAAATCCATTTATCATTCAACTACTAATCATTGGTCTTGCAAGTTACGTTTTTTGAGTGCCAAAGTTAACTACTAACCATGTGATTAAAGGATGTCAGTCAAAGACTCCTTTTGGCACTTTAAAAATTATTGTTTGAATCATCTTGATCATTTTATCTTGCATATATTATTTTAATCATCTTGTCATTCATCTTCTATGTATCTCTTCATTTTTTCTTGAATATTGTTGTCTTTTATCTTGTTAACACATCACATGTTAATCAGAAACAATCAATTAATCTTTTGTCTACCAATTTGTATCCCAAGGCTATGGTCGGTGTATGCTTTCCTCCTTGCATCTTTATGGTGATTCATAGAGCATCAAAAACCATATATAAACCCCTTCCCTATTTCTTTTTCTAGGGGCCGGTGACATGGATTTCACCAGCATACACTAGACCAAACTTCATGTTCCAATGAAGTCTAAAAATCAAGAGAGTTATTGCTCAATGCTAAATCAAAATTCCCCATAAAGGGTTCAATGGAGTAAGAGACATTTAAGCTCTAAGATATAAGGTAGTTAGATATCATCCTATATGAACTTAGGCCCCATTTTACCTTCTCATATATAGGGGATGCACCTAGAATCCTTGTGCAAACATATCATACGATCCTTTAGTCGTAAGAAGGATCTCATTACTGGAGTCAGTCTCAGATCCTAAGTAGCCATCATGTAAAAAAGGGGTCAAAAGGGTTTGGTTGATTCCATAATGGGTCATTGGCCTATAACCTCACTTGCAAATATATTTTATGGTATGAGCATTGGGCTACACACCCTTAAGTTTGTTAATCATAGGTTTTTTGGTTTACTTATTTAGATGTGTGTCATGTTAAACCCGTACTATTTCTAAGCTGAGTTGACCTTACCCAAAACCTATATACTTATCTAGGTCTTTCACCAACCCATCTTGTACATCCTACCATCATTTTGTACATATCTATTCTTACCTCAAAAAATCTCTCATCTCATCACCATCATCTTGTACACCCTTATCATCATCCCATTGTACATCCTTAATCCCTTCTTAGTCTCATTATCATCACTTATCTTTGGCCATCACCCAAATATATTTTATATCCTTACCTAATCATCATCTTGTATATCTTTGTCATACCCTCTTATACATACCTTTTTCTCTCTTATCTATCATTTTAGTCATATCCCATCCTAGTCATCACTTATCATCAGTCATCCCCCCCCATCACCTATATATCTTAATCATATCTCATCATCCACATCTTATCCTAAAGTCCATACCCAATCATTTGTCTTCATCACCCATCTAGTTTATCCTTGTCCATGTTAGCTCTATAGTTCACCTATAGGTCTAAACCACCTCATCACACATTATTTTTAATCATTTCATCATCACCTATCATCATACTTTTCCTTATCCCATTTTATTAATCACCTTCATCATAATAATCCCATCTCATTTTGAGCAAATCAATTTAAGATTTTCAGCTAGTCATTTCATCACCCACATTATCCTATCATCTTAGTCCACTATCACTCATTCCTTGGTCAAATATTACTATCTTCTTGTCACTTTGAGTTGAGTTCATGGAGGTGAGGGTAAATTATGTCGACATTACCCATAATGTGATTGCATCAATTAATAATGCTATCATGTTATTTAATTAATGTGATCATGTTATATGAATCTAGGCTCAGGATTGTAGAGCCATAACACAATCATGTTACATAATAATGTGATTGCATTATTAATGTGATCACATTATTATCAATTACAATAATGTTATTGAATTAATAATGCAATTGCGTTACCGATGTGTCTAAAAAAATAAAAATGGAAACCTAAATGCAAAATACTCATTTGGCATTCTAGTTCCCTTGCTCTCTCATAGCTTCCACAATTGTGTTTTACATAAAATACTCCATAGAGTGACATGAAGCTACTATATTCATCCCATAAGCCTGTTGATCGATGATGCCACCACATAGGAGATGTAAGTGATTAAAATATTCCTTATTTAACCATAATTTTCATTGTTTAACCCTAGTTTTTAATTGTAATTTTTTATATTTAATAGCCCATCTTGATAACCCTCCTAATCATCCATAATACCCTCTGGTTGCTCCTCCTCCTAACCCTACACAAAACCTTGTTGCCCATGTTATCCTTCCACCTAACCCTTCCATACTTCCCTAAAACCCCCTAGCATTCAAGGTTTTGATTGACAAAATTGTGAGAAATAAACTTGAAATTGATGAGTTAATTGATAGAATGAGGGATCCCACTTCGACCAACCCCCACTGCACCCATTTAGTCCATTCCCTACAAACCCTATTATGTCAAATTGTATCTATAATGATTCAAATTGACTGATGGACCTCATATAGGGATAATTTTAGGCCATACTATGTTGACAAGTTGTCATCCCTTCAGGTCAAAAAATATTTAAAATCCTCCATTTTTACCCTATTCATCAACCTAGCCACTAATGCTCCATTTCTTATAACCATTAAATTTTTTCCTATCCATTATTGTGTACA
>JARHVA010001448.1:2610000-2722500 GCA_037957365.1 Torreya grandis | reverse complement strand
TATACAAGGTCAATCACAAAGATAATTGAGGACAATTTGAATCACTTAGACCAATTTTTTACTATAAAATGTGTTTTTGAGTTATCATTATACCATGGATGTCATCATGTAGATTGATTGAATTATTCAAATGGGATAATCAGTCATGTGATTTAGGTCAAACTAAGCCCTGTGAACTTAATTTTTAGTGTGAATGATGTTAATTTGGGCTAAAATTATTGGTTCAAGGTTTAAAGAGTTTATATTTACTATTTAGTGTTTAGGGATTAGGAAATTTAGGTATTGGGGCTTAGGTATATAAGGTACAATCATGATGGTAATTGGGGCAAATTTGATCTCCTTGAACATAGGTCTGTGAGTAAAGAATGTGAAATTGGGATCAATTATCCCCCACATCATCATAGATTGAGCCTATGAATTCAATTATGGTAATAATTGATGTAATTTTAACCAAGTTCATCCATGTGAACCTAATTATTGTTATATATAAAGGATGTTAATTGGGGATCAATTATTATTAGGGGCCTATTCAGCCTCAATGTAAGGAATTTCATCCATATGATATCAATTGGGGATTCAAGTGCTCACCATATTAAAAAATAAACATTTTTAAAAAATTTATATGAAATTTAGTCCAAAGTAGCCATGTTCAAGGAATTACATTCATATATAATTGAAATTGGGGCTTACATGGGCATGATTGCATACCATACTAAACCAATCGAGTATTTAGTTCTAGATGATACCTAATTAGGGACAATCAAGGCTTGCCCAAGGCACTATGTCAACATAATTTTAATTGGGACCCTAATTACACACCTTATTCAAATAATTAAGTGTTTGATGAATTTGATATAAAATCAGGACCAATTGAACCCTCTATAAGGAACTACATCCATCTAATAACAATTAGGTGTATAATCATGCACCAAATTCAACTGAAAGAATATTTAGTTTAGTATGATATGAAATTTATTCCAAAAAATCCTTGTGTAATAAATTTCATTCTTATACTATCAACAGGGGGCTCTGTTGGTCTGAAATACATAACATATTGAATTACACAAAGTATTTAGTTGAGTTGAATATGCAATTATGGCTAACCAACGCTCATTTAAGTAATTGAATACATCTAATGTAAATTACACTTTTGTTGGCTCTGATTGTAAACTATATCCATCTAATCATGTATTATGTTTTATCTTATACATAATTGGGGCCAAATGAACCCCATGAAATTAATTTTGTCCATATAATGTTCCAGTTGGGTTCCACTAGCCCCAATTGCACACCATATTGAACCAATTGAGTATTTATGTTCAATATGATATGTAATTGGGGCCACTTAGTCCCCAATCAAGGAATTACATCCATCTAATGTCATTTGGGGATCTAATTATGCCATGTTAAATATATTGATATTTTTTCAAATACTACAAACAATTGTGGACAACCAAGTCCTATGTAACTAACTACTTCCACCTAGAATATCAATCGAGGCATTTTTCACCCCATGTAATTAATTGTGTTCATCTAATGTCCATTATGAATATTTTACTTAATTGCACATCATATTCAACCAATCGAGTATTTTATTTAGTATAATCTATAATTAAGAGTAATTTATCCTCGTGCAAGGAATTACTTGAGTACAATTTCAATTAGGGCTTTGATAGCACACCATATTATACTAATTGAATATTTCATAGTAGTAAAAATCATTTGGGGAAAAATCATTTTTTCAAAAGTGTAAGTGTTTTTTAAAAAATCATGATTAATCAGAAAAAGTCAAAAAAAGTTGGGAAAACATAAAACCATCAAAAAATTATGGAAAAAAAATATTTTAAAAAAATTAAATGCATAGAGATACATACTAGGCATTTCAATTGCATAGATAATATACATAGATTATGAGAGCAAGTTAAATGAGATAGTACAACATCAAAGTCAGCCCACTATTTTCTTTCAATAATTTCTAGACTATTTAATTTGCTTTATAAATTTGCATTTTAAAATGCATACTATTGTCATTTACAAGAAATAAAAAATGGATGTAAGTTAATGGTAACAAGGTAAACTAGTGATCAATAGGCGTAGATGTTGAATCTCTAGGGTTAGAGCCTTCCTATTTTGAGAGACAATTTCAATGATGCACCCAACCTTCTCCAATAAATCAAGGTTAGTGTCATCATAAATTAGGTCATAATTATTTTTGAGCCATTTATATTTTGGATTGATTTTATCAAGTTCAATGGGTTGATCTTCCTCGATGGTACCTAACATTATAAAATAGAATGCATATATTAGTGATCAAAGAATAATATTTTGAAGAATATAAATCAACGTTCCATAAGAATTGAGAATTAGAAATGCAACATTTCATAACCTTGAGTTTTCTTCATCTTCAGATAATTATTGTGGTGGACAAACACTAAATCATTAATTTATTCTTGAGTGTATTGATTGCATTTTTTGGTGAATATTTATGCTTGAACACACTTCAACTATGCTCATATGCAGGTGAACTGCATGGCTAGGTCAAAATGTGAATTGCCATCCATCAAAGGTGTTTGGTTTCTTTACCAAGGAAATCTCACAATTATGCTACAAAAATAGATTTTGTTAACATTTTAACATGTATAATTTAATCAAAATTTAACATTGTCACTATACATATGTATAAAAATTGTCTACCTAGTTTTCAGGTCTTCCTCCTTGTGATGGTTGACTTGCTAGAGAAGAAAAACTTTGTTTGCTTGTTCTTCAGCAAATATCCCATAGCTTCCTCAAAATATCCCTAGCAAATATTCTTTACATGGACTTAAATAGGCTCTCTATGACCTCTACATCATCTGGAAATTAATTTCTAAATAAAAATGTTGGATTCAAGAAATATCCAATTGCATAGATGGAAAAATTCATATATTGATCCCATCTTTTATCAACTATCTCTCATAATGGTTGTACTTGGCCCTTTTATTCTCCAATATGCTCCTAATAGTTTCTTTGGACCTATAAATTTTCTAATATAGATAATCGATCGATGAGTCTTAAAATTTGAGCTAGAGGCTTAGAGAATAACAAAATTTTATCTACTTCTTCCCAAAAAGATAGTAATAAAATATAGTCAACCACAATTTTGCTCTCCATATGTTTCACAAAAGAATATTCCATTCACTCAGTTGAGATGAACATTCATATTAAATTCATTTTTTTGTTGAAAAAGAGTTTGCAACGCAAGGAAGTGTATTGTAAACCTTGCAACCCTCATTGAAGAAGTTTCTTGCCATCTATGAATGTGTATATTATATTAAGAACTCTTGTATGGGATTTTTAGCAACACCTCTTTCGCCCATAGAATTTTTCCTATGTCATCCAAGTTCAAATTAAGACAATGTGCCACATATGGAGTCTAAAACATAGTTCCATTATTTGTCCATAATAAGCCCCCTAATATCCATGTAAACAATAATATTATTTGTAATGAATTAGACCAAATTTTGTGTCCCCACCTCAATCATAACCTCATGAAATATATGAAAGCATGTCTTGCTCAATTTTATAATCTAAAATTCATTGACACTCTTAATAAAAATTGTGCCAATATAAAATGGCACAAAAAAGTTGATGACTATGAGACTTCATTTGTATACTTATCTGATATTATAATGCATATTAAAATTTTCCTTATGATGTTTTACAATGGCATCACTCACATCCTATATAACTTCATCCAACAAATCAGTATGCAAAGCTTCGTATGATGGGGAAATGAAACTAAAACTTGCATGTGTAATTGCATCCACCATATTTTTCCAATATGGAGATCTGACCACATTAAATGATAAGCTAAAGTTATACCAAAATTTGGAGATTGTCTTCTTTGTCTACTCAAAAAATATATATTTCCAACCTGTACTCTCTGAAACGTGGTTTGTATTCCATGTGTAGTGTGAAAGCTATATAAGAATTTAATGTTTCCCCTACCTACATTTGGCCGACGAGATAATAATCAAAGGGTAGATTATTAAGGAGATATAATGAGAAATATTTACACCATATTTCATAGCTAAACATATTAAATGTGTTTAAAATAATGTCAAATATAACATCTACTACAAACGAGGGTTATGTTTATTAGTTAAGGTTAGGTTTAGTTTAGTTTTTTTTAAGTTTTGGGTGTAATTAATTATTTTAACTATAGGCAAAATTTCAAATTGACCCATCATATGAGGCTTTGAATATTTATTTTTTGAGAAAAGCACCAAAACATTAGGTTTAAAAAAGTGTTTTGGGCTAGGTATAAGAATTAATCATGATTATTCACGTTTATATCACATGTTTTGCTACTATGGAATATTTAGTTCAATCTAATACACAATTGGGGTTAAATGAGCCTTGATAAAGGAATTATGTCCATATGATGTCAATTGGATCTCTAATTGCACACCATATTAGAAAAAACCAAGTATTTAGTTTAGTTTGATACATAATTGGGGCCAACCAAGATCCATCCAAGGAAATATATGCATCTAATTTTAATTTGGTTTCTATTTCCTCGATTGCACACCATATTCAGATCAAAGGAACAATAAAATGATTCATAGGTTAATACATCTCTAATTATCATTCAATGATATCAATTCTTGACAAGAAAATTGGTCCCAAATAACAATATTAATCAACCAATATTTTATCTTAAGACAACTAGGCCTAACGGCTCATATTCATGTGTTGAGAATATGTAACGTGATAGTGTTATTAACATGATTGGATTATTAAATACCATGATCATGTAAATAATGTGATAGCATTATTAACTTGATTATATTATTAATGTGATCACATTATTTGAATTTTAATTCAAGTCACATGCATTTTGGGTTGGTAATGGCTTGGACTATCAATGTACAACCGAGTTTTGAAATGTATGAAAATAAATAACAAATTTCAAATTTTATTGCGAAATACAATAATAATTTCAGTTTTGAAATTTAAAAACTTGATACCATCATGACATGCACATTCTCCTTTTTCTAAAAATATGTTTTTCATAATTTTTGGACTAATTTAAGGTTTAAAACTATGTTGATTTCTAACTATGCCCTTTTTAGGCCACTACATGCCATAAACATACATGCCTATACTTGTTCACTCAATTTTTCTTTTGATGATCCAAGTGAACAAAAATTATATTTTTACCAAGTAGGTCTAATTCTACACGTATTAAAAAAAATTGAATTTCATTTTTTGTTGAGGTAATTAGGCATGTTGCATAGATAGCTATCCATTTCTTTGTCAGTTTTAAAGATATATTTACTTGTAAAATTCATAAAAAAGTATTCATTGAAAATAAATAAAAAAATATAGGTGACCTACTAGAATATCTTATCTAAATTTTCCCCAAAGGGTTTCAAATAATATTAAATGTTACTAAAAAAATGGTGCATGTCATGGTCGTCTATCTACTATGTTTTTCAAGAAAACATGAGTTCTTTAAATTTTAGATGTTTGACCTAGTTATACTTAACCATTTTTTTTTAAATGGTGTTTTAGAAAATAGAATCAAAATTTTATGTTTCGTGTTGCTACACTATGTTCAAATTTAGAGTGTAGATATCTCAAATTATCTACAGAAGTTCAAATGTTTGAAATTTCATAAAAATCAAGTCCACGGGTAGGCCACTTTTTTATTCTCATAGAGTTTTACCCCTGCATGGTTTATTACTAAACATTGTTACCTTAGCTTGTGTAGGAGGATATTTAGGGTAATTAGGTCTTTATTTGGTGATTGATGACATCACCATGATGTCATCATGCACTTATGAGTGCATGGGGTCACACAATGAGTGGATGAGGTCATCCCTCCCACTTGGTCCCCTAAGTTCCTAGTCCACTCAGGGAAATTATCCCATTGTGTTCCTCCATTGATCTCTCCACTCATAGTGGAAAAACCCACCCACTCATCTTGTTTAGATTAGTCATCTTGCACTCAACCAGCCTATTTATAGTCCTATCCTCTAAGGCATTATATGTAGATTGTGAATTGAGTTGAATTGTGTGGATTATTGCTCATTCTAAGCCATTTCTAGCTTGAGTATTCAATGAGGCTTATGGATATACATGGACCTTGTGCCATTTATGCAGTATTACTATAAGCTTTAATGCATTATAATGCATTTCATCTCCACCTCATTTTGAATACATCTATTGTCATTCTACTCTCTTCTAATTTTTGGCTTCAATAGTTGTGTGTGTTTCCTCTACAGTCATTGATCTTGGACATCTGATTTTGGATAATTATCACATGATATTAGCACTTCAAGACTGGTAAATGAATACCAGTTTATTTTTGTTGTTTTTAATAAGAAATATTGAGTAGTATACTATTTTGTATTCTCCATGAATTTTTTAGAGGGTTTATAAAATTTTGGGGTTGTTTTGAATTAAAAATCTCAAAAAGTTCAAGATTTGTAGAGGTAGTTTTTTTGTAGGTTTAGTGCTATGTAGGTCTTGTTGGTACTAAAGGAGGTTTTAAGAATCATCTATCCTTTTACACAAACTATGTGTTACTACTTGGGGCATTTTCTACCATCAAGGCTAGTAGTTCATTGACATCTATAGTTTTCTTCTCTCATAAGTCCTCTATATGCCATTCAATATTGCCATTGACACTTGTAAAGTTTCTAGTAGATCTAGGTTTGAGTCTTTATCTTGTGTTGTATAAAAGCTAATACAAATTTTGGAGAAGAAATACCAAATGCTTAACATCAAGCCAAAGCTCACAGGCTCTACATTGACTATGCACTTCTCTCTTATCAAGTGGTTTAGAACATGTTTTGTGGAATTTAAGACTTTAAATTGGTTGCTTCATGCACAGAGTGAGCCAAGAGATAGGATGTTCTTGGCTTTGATGAAATGTGATTGAATAGTTTTGTTAGTCTTAACAAAACATTCAACCTATGTAAAATCTATAACAATGGTGCCATTACTACCAAAAATGAAAAGAATAGGCATGCCAGTGTCTCACGCATATCATTTTTTATCTACTCCCTTGTCATTCCCTCCTATGCCTTAAACCCATTCTTTCTATATATATCCGTCACTGTTAAAACTATAAAGTCCACATGGTTCGATGCCATACTACTCCACTTCCTTTACAAACAAGCTCAACTGTTCCAACCACTACCCATTCTAATGACCTCCTTACCTTTTCATGTTGGATGCATTCATGACTCCACTTCCCTTGAGCATTACCATTCAATCTAGTTTCCACTTGTCCACTGTTTATCTTTTCCATGTTTTTTTTGGTAGTGGTTTTCATGTTTGAATAAATTTTTAAAAAAATCAAAAAAAATTAATGGGATTACTTTTTGAATTGGAGACAATATCATGTGGGGAATCTTTATTAACATTGGGTGTATGTTGGATTATATGAGGGGGACATAATCATAGTGGAGGAATTATTATGTTTACTAAGAGGATAATTAGGGGGCACCTTTTTAAGGTGGGTGATTTGCTTTTACAAGTGGGAGGACATATTTCTAGAGGGGCATCATTAAATTTTTTATTGTTTTTTATTTTAAGAATAATACATTGTAAAGGATAATTTTATTGGTTTTAAATTTACCTTGTATGTTCTCTTGTCGAAGATGAAGGGTGAGGCTTGAGTTGGTAGGAGGCCAATTCCCCTTCACAAATAAAATCATTTCAGTTTTCTTTTCAAGTCAGTTCTAATGAGTAGTTAGAAGGCTACCTTTCTCTTTTTCCACTCAAGTATTTAAACTTTTAAGTGTAAATTCATTAAAATAGGCCATTAATGATAGGAAATTGATTACGCCATAACTTTTCTCGGTAACTCAAATTTGAGTGCTATTTTTCTAAAAACTACTTTATTTTTCATTATAAAATGCACTAAAGTTATAAATTTCCATATTCAGGTGGGTGTGGACCCTACTACTTTCTATAGCGTTCATTGTACACTAATTGATATCATCTATATGGACTCAATTTTGGCCAAGTTCAAAGTCCATATATAGAGTGTGCATCATTATTATCCATCACTCCATAACTTATTACTCATTTAAATACATTCTCAATTGTGTTTGACAGCCTATTCATGAGCATGCTTCAGGGATTCATTACAGATTATTTTGTGTAGTCTTGCACTTTCTTGGTATCTTCTCTCGATCATGTTAAATTCACTTGAGAGATACCTATTGATGAGTAAGGTTGAGTTTACTTCAGTGATTCTTCTTAATAAGACTAACTATGCTTCATGATGGGTGTACATGGAACACTCACTCAAGGAATAAGAACTTATTCCATTCTTATATGGATAGATTCATGTTCCTATTGACCCAAGTTAATATGATAATTAGGAAAAATATTATGACTATATCTATGGTCACTTTTTGTTTCATGCTTCAAGGGATCTACATCACCATGTGGAGCACACAGAGTGTCCCTCCACTGTTTGGATCACTCTACAGAGTCTTTTTAAAGATCCTATTGAGACTTACATCACTCCTCCTCCTATTCTTATTGTCTCTTCTGAGACTATTATACTCTCTCCTCCTACATTTATTTCTTATTATGATATATCCATGGTGTACAATGTAGACACCCAAATCTAGCCATAAAAGACCATCAATCAGACTTTTGACCAATTTCCACCAAAATAGATAATTGGCCCTAAAACACTAAAACATATTAAAGGAGTTGAAATTGATATATTCAAGTTCTAATTTTGGCTAGGGTATCATTAATTGGGCAATGCAATTTATGGGCCAGCTAACTTTGATCAAATAATTTTGAGTCAAAATGCCAATTTTACACTTGGGTGTTATGGATTGCTCTTTTCTTTCAAATCTATTCCAAGAGACATGTTACCTTATTATTTGGTGTTGACAAAATCTTAAATGGGATAATGGATCTAAATCATCTAACATCACATCCTAATTCCAATCTAATCAAATTTTAGGCTAATAACAAGACATTCTAACCAATTTAAATAATTTGTGTACAAAGAGCCAAGGTTTGCATCAAAGTACTTAGTCATTCTTAATAGATAATTAAATCAAATCATGGGCCTAATTAAGAATTTCATGGAAATTTTTGAATAATTTATCTTTTTAAATGAATATTGAATATCTACATCATTAGGTGACATCATTTCTTGGGAAGACATCCCTAGGCCATAAATTCATAAAATATCAAGGTTAACCCCTCCCATGCCTCATCAAAACCCTTCCTTGCCTAGTTAATTCCCCTATATCCCAAATATTAATGGGAAAATTTGAAGAATGAATTTTATATTTGGATTTATTCATAGCCACACATCTTAATCTTGAGATGGATGGTCATGCTTGATCCTCAAACCATTCCAAAAATATATAAATGGCAAGGCTTAAAGCCATAATTCTAAGCTTTTTTATTCCAAAGTTATAATGTCGAATCGATTCCAAAGCTTCATGAAAATTAGTTTTACAGTGCCCAAATATTAAGCCAAGCCAAATCAAGCCAAATCCAAACATGGTGCCAAGGAGAGATGGAGGTAGCCTCACTTCATTGATGCAGACTTCATGAGCACAAAGTCGAGAAAGCCACTTCAACAAACTATTTAGAGCATCTAAGGAAGGTGAAAGAAGGTTTTTTTTGTATTTTAGTTGTGTTTTCCATTCTAATTTTGTTAACTAAGATCCCCCTAGTAATTAGGCCTAGAAATTTTATGCTTGTATGTTTATTTAATTTTAATTTCATTTTAGGACTAACATGATACTAACCATTCTCTCTTGAGTCAAATTCCTATTTTATAGATAGTATTTTTTTAAGATTGAGCCCTCACTACAATATGAGATTATGCCACACCTTAGTTGTCCTATTACAGATTCTACTTCTGTTCCTATGCCAATTTTCTCTCTTCCATAGCTCTCACAACCTTGCACTTCAAAGGATTTCACTAATTTTAGTGAGAGTAAACATATGGAGAGTATTTATGACTCATATGTTCCTATGGATAATCATCTTGCTGATCTGAGTGCTTCATATGCATTATTGTCTTAGTTTTGATAGTTGTTGAGTCTTGCTCTCTTCTTCCTATGGAAATTCTTTCAGTGAATGTTTCATGTTTATCTTCTTCTTTGGCTATTATGTGCCCTTCATTGCATGCTTCTTCATTGACATCTTCTACTATTAGGCTTGTGATACCTGATTAGACTTTATCATATTAAAGTAATAGTTGGGAGACATTTCACCTTTTTTTAAATATCTACATTTTGATTCCTACTTACATTCCACTTGAGTGGGGATTCTACAATTTGACAACTCATGATTTCTTTCTTTTAAAAGGAAGAGAAATTTTTTTTTAGAGGGACCTACTACAACATTCACCATACGCTCTTTTTTATGGAGGCAGACATCCTTCATACTTTGTAGGATATTGGGGATCATCACTTCTTACATGGAGTGATGATTGTCTCATTATCATCTTTTGGGGGGTATTTTAGTATCCTCTTATTTTCTCTCTTTTGAGGGAGATTTTTTTTCCCACTAGGTTTTCTCCCTTTCTCCACTTTATGAGAGATGTTTTGTACTTGGGTAACTATTCAGGTCTAGCTGTAATGACCTAATTCTTGTACCCACATAAGCTACACTTAAGAGGTGTTTTTGGTATAGAGTTTTACCCTTGCATGGGTTATTATTACACTTTGTTACTTTAGTTCACTTAGGAGGATATTTAAGCTAATTATATTTTTATTAGATGAGTGATGACATCATAATGATATCATCATGCACTTATGAGTGCATGAGGTCACATAGTGAGTGGATGGGGTCATCCATCACACTTGGTCCCTTGAGTCCCTATTCCACTTAGGTCACTTATCCCATTGTGTTCCCCCAGTGCTATCTCAAATCATAGTGGAAGAACCCACCCACTCACCTTATCTAGATGAGTCATCTTGCACTCAACCAACCTATTTATAGGCTTGTCTTCTAAGGCATTCTATGTGGAGTATTTCTCATTCTAAGCCATTTTTCGCTTGAGCATTTAATGAGGCTTGTGGAGCTATATGGCCCTTCTACCATTTTTGTATTGTGACTATAATATTTAATTCATTAGAATGCATTTAATCTTCACCTCATTCTGAATATATTTATTACAGTTGTACTCTCTTTTGATTTATAGTTTCAATAGTTATGTGTGTTCACCCTACAGTCACCAGTCTTGGATGCCTGATTCTTGATATTCTCACATTTTTATCCCCCAAATTTGTGTACTTACCCTTTATTGTTTTCAATCTATAAAATCCATTATCATCATTGCTCTCTTCTCTATCATCCTTGCCTATTCATAACTAACACCCATTATATCATCCTCTTGTTAGTTTTGAATCTAGGCACCTATCAAATCCCCAATCCTTTTTTCTAGCTTGACACCTTGGCATTGTGGATATGTCATTATCACCTATTGAAGTATCGATCTAAAATATGATCCTATTCTTTTAATCCATTCTTCCATCATCACCTAATCATACTAGCTCACTAGCTCATTCTTTTTGACCTATTTTCTTAAAGAAACCCATCCAATCCTATCCTACCTCCATCATCCATCACTCCTCAACCATCACCATGGAGATAAACCCTGTATTCATAGACCAATATATAATTTCCCATAAGGATGAGATCCTCTTGAAATTTATTATGATGTGTGTTCCACTCCCTAAAGTTGTTGATCCCTTTCAACTCATTGCACCTCTCATCCAAGCTCCTTCATGTGAGTCTCATTCCAATCCTCTATCTACTAGTCATAAACCATTGTCTACCCATTCCCATACTATCAAAGGGAATCCAATATTGGCCACCTTGACTCCTTCCACCCCCTCACATCAACCACCATTTGATCATAAGTTCAATGCTTCATTTTATAAATCACCAAGTCAATCAAGTCTTTATACTCCCCTTCATATATCCTTGTAAGCTCTTTTCAAACAAATAGTTTCCACAAACATGATGGTCTATCAATCCATACAACATATTGATCCTACCAATCCTATGACCTCATGGTATAAATCAAACTAATATTTTAAATATCATAAAACTTGGGGACTTTCCATTAAATGATTTTAAATTTTTTGTGATTATGTCTAAGATCTCATTGATTGTGGTAACATAGTAATTGAGGATGAACTAGATGAGTCTATCTCCATAGGTGAATAAGAAGAGATATTTCAAGATTCCATTCACAATCATAATCATACCCTCCTCTTTCTAATCCAAGGATAAGAAACCATACCCATCTTCTATGATCCCTCCATCATCAACCAATCCTCCATGAAACACATGTCCAAGTCCCATAAGCCTAGTCCTCCAACATCTCATAATCTCTTTCATGATGGGGAACCAAGAACACAAACTATGATTCCACTTGTTAGGATCTTGCTCCTCAATAAGAGCACAATATGATTACCTTGTATAAGCAACAAAACACGAAATTATACCAGAATTAACAAGTAACTAGAATTCACAAATAGCACAGAATATGAGAGACAATACACAATCTTGTATTAATACTCATTCAAAAAGAAAATATAATAAAGAAGATGCCACTTCTTCTTCCACCTATCAAAGGCTTCCAACACCTCAAGGGCTCCCAGTAATTCTCAATCAAGAGTTCACTCTCCTACCAAAAATGGTCCCAACACACAACTCAAACACAGAGTTGGTGTTCACCTCCAACCAATCAGTAATAACCCTGCCAGTACACAAGTACTCAAAGTACTTCAAGTAGATCTCCCATGAACTTGTAACAACCTGCAAACAAAATGATCTTACTTACCCCTGTAGAACTTCTCCCTGATCTTGCAACAACCTATAGATCACCCTATTCTTACAATTGGAAGGATCTACCTTGCCTTCCTCTATTTGCTCATCATTACAATACATGCCAATGGGTCTATAAATAAATACCAGACTAAACTATAACTTAGAATCTTAATTTAGACACGCAGATCAAGACTCGAAATAGCCTTTACATGCAAACACTTGGTTCAATGAACTAACTGTTCATGCAATGAATAGTTCTGTAACCGCACAAGCGACCGTTGTCGGTCCCTGTCTACCTGGAGATTACCGACGTTATCTAAATCCTGCCGATGTCGGTTGCCCTTCTATTCACCCCTAACCGATGTCGGTTGGCCTGATCAACACTGGTGACTGTGACACTCAGTAACTCCTCCATGTCTACAACTATTTGAAACTTTTAGCTCCACAACCTAACAATCTCCCACTTGGAGATAAACAGCTACAATTGTACCTGTACCTATACATCATCTAGTTTGTATCTTGGCATTGTATCCCTCTTTAAGATCACTCTTGAAGACAAACCACCACATAACCTATGGTGCACCTCCTGTCATCCAAATCACCTACCACATCTGCATATACAAACCCATGTAGAAAATAACTTGACCCTGCATAGCATGTGCACTTGCTGCTGGTCCCTCTCAGATACCTAAGAATCCACTAAACTACCCTCAAGTGCTTCTTTTCTGGATTGGCTCCAAACTTTCTGACAACACCCACTACTTGGGCAAACTCAGGTCTAGTACATACCATGCACTTAACCTCATTATGTGAATCAAGACATTGTTCATAGAACTGTCCAACCATCGGCGTGCTAACTAGTTTCACACAATCATCTGGAGACAAAATTAACCTGTGACCTTCCATGTCCCTAGAACACACTCATGCCAAAGAATCTTACTGCTCCTAGATTCCTCATGACATACCTCTGAACTAACTTTACCTTTACTTCAACAACTCCCTGCATGTGTGACCCTGCTACAAGCACAACATACAGAAATAAGATAATGTAGCTAATATTATCCAACCTGGTAAAGAGAAACACAATGGTCAAACCTCCATTGTCTTGTAGCTTACTCAAGACCATATACCCTAGTCTTCTGTCTCACATGTCCATTCCCACTCTTCTTTATCCTAAACATCCATTCGTCTCTCAGTGCTTTCTTCCAGCTCGCAACTCCACCAAAAAACTCTTGTTTGGTTCTTCCCCAAGGAATCACATCCTTCATCCATGCCAAGCTCCCACTGTTTCCTAGATTTACCTGCTCTGCTTCTTTAATAACTTCCTGGTTCTCTACCATCAGTGAGCAACAAGTAGTGTAAAGAAGGGAAATGATGAATTTGCGGCTTACTTACCCTTTAAGTCCTCCATATGGGTGCTTGAGACTCCTTGACAGCTCACTATCCACCCAAATCTGTCTCAGTGATTGATGTCGATCACATCTAAGTCTGCACCTGACCGACATCAGTTCCATGCGATTGCCTCATCACTGACGTCAGTTCCCCCTGATCGATGCCGGTGTTTATCTGTCTTGAGTCACCAACATCGAGCTTCACATAGCTGATGTCTGTCCTTGTTTGGATGTCAACGTTGGGTTTCTAACCAACATCGGTCTCTGTGTTTTACTTGTGAGTGATGACTTCTACCCACGAGCTCCTTTTGGATCAAAACCCTATCCAAATCAACCTTGCTCTACTTAGAATTCTTCATCCCCTTACGCTGATCTCTGTCCGTCATCTTCTCTTTGAAAACCAAGGCTTTCCTACTCTTATCACGAACATCATATTTCTCAAGAAATGCCACTTTCTTCCTTTGCATATAAAAATCTTGATCCATGCTTTTCAAATCTGAAAGCATACCCTTTGACTCAAGAACATGCATCCCCTTCTTATTCATGTGACCAAGCCTATGAAGCCACATCTTCGAATCTACAGCTGAAGTAGATAAACCAGAAGGAGAATTAGTAATACAAGTAGATAGATAAAGCGTACCTACTTTCTTACCTCTTGCTAAAATAAGTGCACCCTTGGTAACCTTCCAAGAGTCTACTGTGAGAGTTACTGTGCAACCCTCATCACCCAACTTTTCAATAGAAATCAAATTCTGCTCTAGGACTAGGACATGCATGACCTCCTTCAACACCCATGTGTTACTTGTCTGCAATTTCAGCTTCACTTTCCCTTTGCCAACCATTTGACAAGGCTTACCATCCCCTAAATAAATTTCTCCAAAGTCTCCCTAGACATATTCATGAAAAATTCCCTATTTGGGGATGCATGGAAAGAGGCACCAAAATCTAAAACCCAAGATTCTACTTTATCTAAGGAACATATCAAAGCATCCTGTGCAACAAAATTTGCAACATCTACTTTTTCATGTCTTTCATGATGATATTCATTCACCCAGCAATCTCTCTTTAGATGCCCTTGCTTTCCACATTTCCAGCAGGTTATTCTGCCATACCTGGACTTGGATCTCCTGCCTATCTTGGACCTTGATCTCCCATGATCGATCTTCTCTCTTTGCCTTCCCCTGCTTTCAACACTCAAAGCATTCCCTGATGATTCCCCTGTGCTTTTCTTGTGAATTTCTTCATTCAAGATTACACTCACAACATCATCCACTTTTAAGATTTTTGAAGCAGACGCAGTATTAATAACTACCATTACCAAACTCTCCCAACTTTCAGGTAATGAGCATAAGATTAAGAGAGCCTTAATTTCATCATCAAAAACAATATTGACTGAATTTAACTGGTTTACCAAACCATGGAAATCACTAAGATGACTATGTATAGATCCACCTTCCAACATTTGCAAATTAAATAATTGCTTCATAAGAAATACCTTATTCAAAGCTGAGGGTTTTTCATATAAATTTTCCAAAGATTCCATCAACTCTACCGTTGTCTTAGCCTGTATAAGTTGGAAATCACAAACGATGCAAGACTCAACCTTATATATCCTAGAGCCTTCTGATCAAGAACCTCCCATTCTTCATCCTTCATATCCAAGGGCTTGCATGCAACCCCACCCAATGGTAAGTACAAATCTTTTTGATACAGATAATCTTCAATCTGCATCCTCCATAATTGATAGTTCTTGCCATTAAACTTCTCCATTCGTAGCTTACTTTCTTCTGCCATTGCTAAACTCCCACTCAAATAGAAACCCTTGTGAGTAACCTATAATCAACACACACTAACCAGATCTGATACAACCTGTTAGTAACCCAACCAAAAGCTCTGATACCAGTTGATGGGGAACCAAGAATACAAACTATGATTCCACTTGTCAGGATCTTGCTCCTCAATAAGAGCACAATATGATTACCTTGTATAAGCAACTAAACATGGAATTATACCAGAATTAACAAGTAACTAGAATTCACAAATAACATAGAATATGAGAGACAATACACAATCTTGTATTAATACTCATTCAGAAATAAAATACAATAAAGAAGATGCCACTTCTTCTTCCACATCTCAGAGCCTTCCCACACCTCAAGGGCTCCCAGTAATTCTCAATCAAGAGTTCACTTCCCTACCAAAAATGGTCCCAACACACAACTCAAATAAAGAGTTGGTGTTCACCTCCAACCAGTCAGTATTAATCTTGCCAGTACACAAGTACTCAAAGTACTTCAAGTAGATCTCCCATGAACTTGCAACAACCTACAAATCAAATGATCTTACTTACCCCTGTAGAACTTCTCCTTGATCTTGCAACAACCTGCAGATCACCCTGTTCTTACAATTGGAAGGATCTACCTTGCCTTCCTCTATTTGCTCATCATTACAATACATGCCAATGGGTCTATAAATAAATCTTAGACTAAACTATAACTTAGACTCTTAATTTAGACACGCAACTCAAGACTCGAAATAGCCTTTACATGCAAACACTCAGTTCAACGAACTAACTGTTCATGCAATGAACAGTTCTGGAACCACACAGGCAACTGACGTAGGTCTCTATCTACCTGGAGATGACTGACGTTGGCCGACTCCTGCCGATGTCAGTTTCCCTTTTGTTCACCCCTGACCGACGTTGGTTGGCCTAACCGACACCGGTGACTGTGACACTCAACAACTCCTCCATGTCTGCAAATAGTTGAAGCTTTTAGCTCCACAACCTAACATTTCATGGACCTATATTTTCTCAATTCATTATTCCTCCATCCTCTTCCTCTCACCCATCACATTAAATACCCCTATTGAGAAGATACTTATGGATAATAATTATTCTAATAATAAAATAAAGTCATGTACACCAAATAAAACATTAGATCCATCTACATTAGGATCATGTGCCAATCTTTGATTCAAATTATTCATCAAAAACATCACTCTTAAAAAATATATTAACAGATCATCACTATGCCTGCTCTTTTGAAGATACCTCCAATTTGGATGAAAATCAATAACCAAGCATACCTTTGGATCCAAATTAGTATGACAAAGTCATAACAAATTTTTTTAAAGCTTTATCAGTTGATTATCAGGGTGAATCTGATCCTACTTTGGATGCACACACGAAAACTAGTCTTAGTGACCCTTTTGATATTCTTGAAGACACTTTCTCTGATATTGAGGCTAGGGCTCCTAATTACCTTTATGAGGAATATAATACCCATTATCTCCTTAATCCATCACCCAACATTACACATCCACCTCACCTCCATAATCTCTACATACCACTACATGATGGGAATGAATAGGAACATGCATCATTGAATTCCCCTTTGCATTCCATATCATGTGTTGTAAATATAAAGATCCAAGACCATCATCCAAAAATCATTAAGTCATGATCAAATAATATTTGATACTATCAATAAAAATCAAGAAAAATCAAATCATCAGCATAATAAAAAATGTCTTCCCCTAGTGAAGCCCAAAAATTGGTAGTAGGGGCATATCAAAGTCAAAATAATCATAATCAAGTCAAAAATCAATCTCCTCTAGTGAAGCTCAAAATCAGGCACTAGGAGGAAATCAAATTCACATCCAATCAATAATTCAAAATAAAGACACAAATAATAATCACAGGTCCAATCATCCTCTTAATATTTGGGACAAAGAATAAACAAATCAAAAGGTATTGAATCCCTTACTCTCATGGCACCAATATAAAGAGTCCCCTCCACCACATCCAATAGTGTATGTAACTATTAAATCCCATTTTTTCTCCTCATCCCATCATATTATCCATCCTAATCATATTCTTGATTCCCATCCTATATCCCATCATCAAAATGACATCATCTCATCCATACCATATCTCAAATCTTTGGACAACATTGTCCCTCATGGGGGTTACAAAGACACTTGGTCAAAATGTTCAGAGGATGTTAAATCAAGAATCAATAAAGGCCATTTAGACATTATCTTAGCATCACATAACTCAAAAATAGGCATCATTTAAAGATAATAATGATGCCAATATCTTACATCTATCCCTTATCTAATAAATTTAGATGCCCAATAAAAGTAAAAAAGTTGAAAAAGTTAAATAAAAAGCATTCATCAAATGGTGAAAAAAAGTCTATTATGACCTTGGTCATGTACCATGATGAAAAATGGTTTCTTTCATCATGTTAAAATAATCAATTATCTACATTGTACCTCGACACTTGGGAGTAAAATCCATCCATCTATTGTCAATCACCGATCCACATTTATCTTAATCCATCATCTGCCATCATATCCTTCTTTCTTATATTGTCCTTCATAAAGATGACGAAGGTGTCTTGAGAAATGTTTTAAAATCATCTTGACATATCTTTTAATGGACACTTAGACAAGTAATCATTTAGTTCCTTCATGATGTGGTCATTGGCAATCCTTAATCCCTTCTTCCTTGGTACTCAACCCCTTTTCAACATCACTCTCATCCATCATTCCATCCATCCTCATCTTCATTTCTAGGTTTTTTATTCCCTTTGCTAATAACCCTAGTTGTATAGTGTACATACATATATCCCAAAAAACCCTAAAAATCATAACATTTAAAAAAGCCAAAAATAGTCCATGGTGTCTTGTCTTATGCCTAATCCCCTAGTTGCATCCATCTCCATAGCATCTGATATCCATCTCTATTTCATTTGTTTATCTTCCCATCTGTCATCCTTGGATACAACATTTAGTCTTGAAATTCAATCCTAGTGGTCACCCATCCCTTAATATCTTCAATCTCATCCTTGTCCAAGGTATTATTGGCATAGATAACCTTATCACAGAATTTAATCTAGCACCCATCATTTCCTTATCAATGCCTCTTTGTACTTAAAACCCATCACATCACCTCCTTGTTAATGTGAAAGGTACTTTATCTTATTAATTTCTTTATCATTGCCTATTCATACCTTGCACCCATTTAATCACTATTTTGCTAGTATGAAAGGTATTTGATCTCATCATCTCCTAATATTTTTCTAGATTGGACTCTTGAAATGATTTGTCTTTTGGTAATCCTTGGTCATATTCACATCCAAATCCTCATCCACATCCTTATCATAATCCTAATGTCTCCTCCATGTCCATACCTTTATCCAAATCACCAGTCAATCTTTATCATCGTAGCTAGTCTATCCCCAATCCATGTCTATTGAAAGTCCATAATCAAATCCTAATTCCACCCATCACCCAATATTCATCCCATCATTAGACAAGACATTGAGGCACTGCATGTAGATACTTGTGTGTGTTACTTGTTTCTTTTATTTGTCTTGTTTACATGTTTTTATTATGTAAATATTTGATTATCTTTGTCTCTTTTTGTCTATTGGGAAATGAATTGGGATGCTATGAGGTCACCCAAAGCTATAAAATGATTAATAGTGCTCTTAGTGATGTAAATTTCATTATTTGACCATGTATTTTGCTATCATGTCCTCCTAGTCACTTTTATATCATGGGACACACTGCCAAGTGCCATATTTATTAAATCACTTAGACTATGATGAGACTTATGACATCTATGATGGCTTGATCATATAAACTCTCATAATTCATCTAATCATCTCATCATCTTTATTTCCCATCATTAATCTAACCCTCTCAACCCATTAAACTAACCTTGTCAATCCATTAAACTAACATTCTATCATCCTATAATCATTAATCATCATCATCATCATCATATTCTACTCCCTCATTGTCATCCTCTATCTTTTAGTTAGAACTACATTGGTTTGAGGTCTTTTCATACTATGTAGGCAACACATGGCCACTTTTCAGTGCCTGAAGATATCTTGGCCACTATATCCACTCTCACTCTCTTCTATCTTTTAGTCACTCAATCATATCAATTTTTCTCTATCATCACCTCCATCATGAATCCTAACTTTATCTTTGAGCTACACCCATAATCTTAATTAGTCTTATCCTAGCCTTTACCTTTCTCTTGCATGCATCCTTGCCTAGGATGTGTCTAAAGCTTGTGGCCTTTTAATCCTATCATCATCATGTTATAGTTGATTCCCCCTTGAGATGTGTTAAAAATCATGACACAGTCATCTTTACTCCCTATGTATGTGTCCTTGTTAAGGGCATCATCATCAATTTAAAACTCAATGTTCAAGTCAAAATAATCTTTTTCATCTTCTATCTCACATTTGGCATCCCATCCCCTTAGCTATTCATCACATCCCCACCCTAATTTTTTTTGAGTTGCCATCTGTCTCATTCTTCATTGCATGCCACTCGAGGGGGCATCATATCCACTAACATCATATCTAGTAACATTCATCTATGAGATGGCTTTTCTTTAAAAGACTATTACTCCTTCTACTTTGTTTCACTCGTAATGCCTTTTTAAAGAGAAAAAAATATATGCATCTAAGTTCATTCACCTACATTATCATCACTAACATTTGTATTAGTAGACACTAATTCCACTCATATAATTTATTCTAATTAATCATGTTCTAATATCCCCCTTCCTAATCTTCAAATAACCTTATTCTATCCCGCCCTTTCCTTAATTATCCTAAGTCTCTATTATCTTAATCTAACCCCACTTATCTATTATTTGAGATTTTTAAATTCTCATGACCCACCTACCTAACTATTAGTCTACTTCCTACGCTCTCCTACATCCCTAGTCTTTAATCCATATCTAATCCCCCATCTAATCATCATTACCATCTAAGAAATATTTTATAACCCTTTAAATATAGAACCTTATCTATACTATGTATCTATGGATATGATATATTAATGTATATGTGTTGATGGAGATGTCAACATGGGCACACATCCTCCTCAGTTAGTTATATAAGTCCAATATATTAGGATAATGGATTAACTTGTGGAATTAGTGTATTGGGTAATGAACGACCTATATTGGGATTAATAGGTTATCCATCTATTGTTAGTTAGATAGAGGTCTCTATAAAGGAGATGATTATCATTGTAAGCAATCAAGTAAGTATTGAGTCTTCTATTGTAAGAGGATATTGGAGGTTGTCTCCTCAAAGAGACATCGTAGAGTTATTCCTTCCTAAAGGAGTATTGTATGGTGTTTCCCTACCTTAAGGGTATTATATTTCACCATATATTGATTATTTAGACATCTAGGTCCATCAATATATATTGTGGTGTGTTTATCTACATAATATTCTACATATTTTTTAATTATTATAAGTGTGGATCATAAAAATCTATTTCTCACCCCTCCTTTATATAAGCCTCTAAATCTAGCGGCTTCCAAGGAATTTTAAATTCTTTAAATAAACCTCAACTGTTGATTTCCTCCAACCAACTTCAAATCTTCACCATTGATATCTCCTTCCAAAATCTATTTAATAATTCACTTCTTTCATGGAAGGTCATCTTGAAAAATTATAAAGCCTCCATGTCCAACTAGCAACCAAGATTAAATCCATGTTTATGAATCAATCATCAACAATCAATGATCACGCAATATCACTATGTCAAAAATATGAGTCAAGGTAATCAATCCAATCCTTTCATTTTGCATCTGTTTGATCTAATTTGAAGCATTTAGTTTTTAGGATGAAATCCAAGTATGAATGTTTCATTTGAATTTTCATTTTATTCATTAATTGGTTCTAAATTTTAATAGTGATTGATATTTTAAATAAATTTAGAGCAATCACAATCTCAAATCTATTGTGCTCAAAATTTCTATATCACAACTATAACAAGATACCTTCTTATGTGGTTTATGATCAATAAAATAAACTGCAATAGAACTAGATTTGACTTTCTTCAGGTATGTCTTCTATAACACAACTTACATTTAGAAAAAAAAAAGTCAAATAATACACACACAAGATTTGTTTTTAAAATGAAAATGTATGTATATTAAAAATGTACACTAAGAGACTATGAAAAATATAATATTCAAATGTGTGATAATGTGGGGGAATATAATGTATGAGTCATTTATTTGTAGATCATTAATCAATAAAAATAATATGTATTTCTCTTTATTTATAAATTTTATTAAGTCTAAATGTAGTTATAATATGATAATATTAAAATATCAAAATCAAAAAAATTGTCTTCCTCCAATGATAAATCATATTCCATGCCCCCACATTACCTCACATTTAAATCTTACATTATTCATAATCACCTAATATATAATCGTAATAAAATATTTTTAAAAAAATCATCCTCTAATATTCAAGAATAATTATTGATACTCATAACAAAACACACAAATTTAATATTGCTTTTTCTCGTGAAAACAATGTCCAGATATCGAATCAATCCCTACTCAAAAATGTAATAAATTAATTCTATTATAAAATTAAACACATACATATTAATTTATATATGCACAATGTTAAGTTTTATCATGTTTATAACATGAAATTTAATCACTATGTGCGGAGGAAGTTTCTTCTCACTGGGGCTCTATCACTTATAAAATGAATTTATACCATTCAAAATATTTGTGGGCACCATGAAAACTCTCTCATATAACTCACATTATAGTTTTCCTTCCTATGACCACTAGAGAAAAAACTCCACATTTAAGTGGAAAAATTACCATGTTGATTTGACTTTTGACATGCAATTATATGCCCAATGAAAAGCAGTTTTGTATTTTTACACTTCATTGGTCAAGATCTGTACAAAGTTTGTTATATTTTTATTTCTTAATCAAGGTAAATAGCAGGTTCGACAAGGCCCAATAACTTGATACAAAGAATTTAAAAAGAAAGCACAAAAATTCTAACATGAATTAAACATAATCCTGGTCTACTCCAAAGTAGATTCGATGTCATAATATTTTCAATAAATTAAAAGTGGCAAATTTTTTTTCTAACTCGTTGTAAGAGTTAAATTTTAAGATTGCCTTTATTTATAATGATTACAAACATATTTCTTAAAAAATTAAGATAAATCTCTTTATTTTATATATATATATATATAATATTTTTAAATTTATATATATATTTGTAATATAAATACATCATAATAATTAATTACTTAATACAATAATATCCTACTAAATTTTTTTTTAATTAAAAAATAAATAAATTCCAGTAAAATTAACCACTATAATATTTATATAATTGGGAAATATATTCTTCAAATCCTTTAATTGATACGCTTTAAATTTTCTTAAGCAGTCATTCAATAGTTTTTATATGGCAATTCATGGAAATATGAAATTGAAAATTCTGGGTACAGGTACAGGTTGTTTGATAAGGAAATTTTTTATTTATTATAATATTTTTAAGTTTTTATGTTTTATTGATATAGAATATATTATAATCTTTTTTAAAATAAATGTTAACAATTTTGTTTATTTTTAATTTATTATAATTTTTTAAAAATAAATGTTGAAATTTTAATTAACATAGAATATGTTGTTTTAACTTACATTTATATATAATGGATGAATTATATTTATTGTTGTGATAATTTTATTTATTTCAAAATAAAAATAATAATTATAAATTTACAATATTAGAATATATGATAAGTGAATAAAATTTATTTCGTGTTAATTTTATTTATTTTATTTATTAACATGATATGAGAATTATATTTGATAGGCTATTATTTTATAACATTTAAACCTTATTTAATAACATAATAGTATAATTATATTTGATAAATTAATATTTTATAACATTTAAATTTTATATAAATATATTTTTTTATTAACAGATATATTATATTTTTAATTTTAATCTTAAATAATTCAAATAAATTAAATTATAATAAATATAACACATATAAATGTAACATATAATTTTGTATATGTTCATACATATACATTTAGAAAAATATATATAGTTGAAATTACATTACAATATATTCTCATGCCATTTTCATATATATGTATGAATAGGTGTTGGGTTTTATATGTGTGTGTTAATTTTTTATTTTTATTAAATTCTTATTAAAAAAAATTTAATTTTAATCTCAACGTGAATATATTTATATTAAGATTATACAATCCTTAATATTATATGAACTTTAATATTACATAAATTGAAAATTTAATATTAATTATCTCAACGTGAATATATTTATATTAAGATTATATAATCCTTAATATTATATAAACTTTAATATTACATAAATTAAAATCTTAATATAAAATGTAATTAAATAATTGAATATATATATATATATATATATATATATATATATATATATATATATAATCAAATTAAATTATAAAAAATTAAATATACATATTAAATATAAAAACTTTTTTCATTAATATTTATATATTAAAAAAAAATTTGAAATCACCTATTGTTTTAGAAAAAAAGAAAAACTATCTATTAAAAATAAATCCTCTTTTTGCCAACTCATATCATTCACATTTTTGATTAAATTATTTTTCTTGTTTTATCATATAATATCGATGTTTTTTTCTTTAAATATTCTCTTTACAATTTTCATCTTCTCCTCCAAAATTCTCTCTCTAGCAAAAATGTACTTCTATGCTCTAAAAATAAATAAATGGATTTTAAATTTATCTACATAATTATAATAATACATCATTTTAATTTTTTATTTATTTATTTATTTTTCTTACCTTACATAATTTTCATAATAAAAAATTATTTTTAAATCATTTTAATATTTATTCTACTTTTATTTATTTATTTTCATGTTATATACAATTACAATTTTATTAATACATAAATTATTAAAATTCACTCCCATACTTTTATTATTTCTTTACATTTATCAATTCATGCACATTTAAGAAAACAAAACAAACAAAAAAATAAAATGGGAAGCGGTCAACGGACCATGTTTCGAATGAAACCCTTTCGTTAAAAACTGGTTCCAAGAGATACTAACGGGTTCTAAATGAACCAATGAAAAATATAAGTTTTCTTTTTCGAGAGCGATTTTTAAATTTTTTAAATTTTAAATATTGTTTATTAATCTTTTTTGTTTTCAATTAACGAGTATCATATTTAATATTGTATTTTAATGTTTTTGTTTTATTCATTAAATATATAATACTTATATTATTTTAAAAACTTAACATTTTATTAATTTATAATGTATTTAAAGTTAATATAGTTTTATCGTAATAATTTATGAAAATAGAGTAATGTGTAGAGAGTGTTGATATAGAAAAAGAGGTCAAATTTTTTAAGGCTATAATTTTTGATCTGTAGTTCTATTTGAAACCATTTACAAGTTAAAATGACTATCTCTAAAATTTCAATGCACTCATAATTGAGTCTATTCAATTATGGACATTTTGATATTTTTCAAAGTTCATACGTAACCATCTAAGAGTCCAAAATTGCAGTGTAATATTACTTTAGATATTTTTATAATTTCAAAAATTATATATTTTTGTAACCAAACTTGAACATCTATTGATATTCATCCGATATGTCAATTTTAGCATTTAGTTTATTTTTGAAGATTTTTAGAGCTGTGAGCACTTGTATGTGAAAGTTAATAAAAATATTAGCTGCTAAAAATAATAGGTCAAGTCTTATTAAATTTTAGAGTTAGATGAATTTTGTACGTCAAATCTAATTCTGATTTGAGGTTTATTTTTATGTGGTTTGTAATTATTTGAATCATTCAATACAAATCAATACATTCTATTGTTTTAGAAGTTTTGTCTATTATTTTTTATTAGCTTGATAGTATTCAAGTTCATTATATGGTATTAAAGTTCAAATATTGGATGTGTAAGAGATGGTGAAAGAGCGAGGAGGAATCACTTAGATGAATTAGAGTATGAAAGAGATGCAGAGGAAAGTAGAACATTTAACTAAGATTATTGCAAATCAAAGACAAATGAGAGCAGAAGATGATGTCGAGGATGACACAAATCATGAAGTGAAATTTTTATGAGAGGAGGAGCAACATGAACATCATCTATAAATGGAAAAGATGATAGTTACAATGTTAGAAGGAAGGAACAAAAGAATCAGGGCTAAGTACCAGATTATGGAGGAAGTTTAAAACTAGAGGAGTTGATAGATTGTATGAGAAACATGGAGAAGATTTTTGAAAGGAGAACTATGAGAGTAGACAAGAAGGTAAAATTTACATGCACAAAATTAAAGGGTCATGCAATGATTTGATGGGATCATCTAGAGAAAGAAAAATAGAAAATTTAGGTAAAGAAAAGATCAACTCATGGACATAGATAGAGAAGAAGCTAAGGGAGAAATTTCTTATTGTGGATTATGCAAAAACCTTATACAAAAGATTTTAAAATTTGAGATAGAAGGATCATAGTATACAAGAGTATACAAATGAGTTTTACAATCTTTCCATATGAGTGAATCATGATTAAAAAAAAAGAATAGATGACTGCAAGGTATGTAAATGGTTTGAAGTGTTCTATTCAATACAAATTAAGCATGCATAGAATACTTTGCATGGAGAAAGCTTATCAATTAGCTTTAAAGGCATAAGAAATACAAAAAAACAAACAACTTCAGAAGAACATCTATTACGCCAAGAATAGGACAATCCCCTCCAATAAGGGGATGAGGTAGATTTAATATAAATAGAGATGGGTTTAAAATTAGTAGAGGATAATCATCATGTGGTTCAGAAAGATAATAAGATAATAGATAAGGGTTTCAATACCAATAGAGAGGAATAGGATTTCAGAAAGGATGAAGCTATGGTGGTGGTAGAGGATAGTTTCTAAATCAACATGTATTATGTCCAAGTTAAAGATATGGAGAAGAAGTCTATCGAGTGTTTGAGTGTCAAAACTACCGAGATAAAGAAAGGAGGTAAGAGGATTATCCAAAAGTGAATTTGAATAAAATAAAATACTAAAGTTGTAGTAGTAGATATTGGAGAATATCTCATGATTATACAAAAATGATTGCACAAAGAAAATAATGTGTAGAATAAAGAAGGTGGTGATGCATGACTGTGAACAAATATATTTTGAACAAGGTGTACTTCAAGAGGTAAGATATGCAAAGTAATTATAGATGGTGGTAATTGTAAACAATATGGTTTCTAAGGACATGACTAAGAAACTATATTTGTAGTGTCAAAAACATCTTAATCCATATTAGATTTCATGGTTTAAGAAAAAGAATGAAGTTAAAGTGGATAAATGGTGCTTAATCAAGTGTTTTTATGCATAAAACTTATAAGGATGAAATATGGTGTGACATCATACCAATAGATGCATGTCATGTGTTATTGAGAAGACCATGGTAGTTTTATAGAAAAATAGTTTATGATGGAGACAAAACACATATAGTTTCTAGAAAGGTGGTATGAAGACAATTTTATTACCTCCTAAATAAGAAGGGTAGGATGAAAGTATGATGACTACAAAATAATTTATCAAGCACATGAAGATCACAAGTTGTTTTATGCATTACTAGAAATCAAAAAAGACACAAAAGTGGTGCAAGTACTAGCAAAAATAGCAGTAGTGTTGAAAGAATATGTATATGTTATACCTGATGAACTACTAGATGGTTTACCAACAAAGAGAAATATCCAGTATCATATTGATTTGATTATAGAATCATCTCTACCTAATCAAGCATCTTATAGGATGAGTCCAATAACACATTCAAAATTAAATAAACAAGTTACTGAATTGGTGAGGAAGGGTGTAATAATGGAGAGCCTTAGTCCATGTGCAATACCAACATTGATAAATCTAAAAAATGATAGAGGGTGGAGGATGCGTGTGGATAGTAGAGTAATAAATAAAAATAAAATTAAATACAAGTTTACTATACCTCATTTAGATCATATGGATGTTCTTTTAGGACCAAAATATTTTACCAATATTGATTTAAGGAGTGGATACTATCATATTCAAATTTTTGAATGAGATGAATGAAAAATAACATTCAAGACTTGAGATAGTTTATATGAGTGGATGGTGATGACATTCAAATTATCTAATATACCCAACACATTCATGAGAGTGATGAACATAGTGTTATAAGAGTATAGTGGTAAGTTTGTGGTCGTTTAATTTAATGATATTTTAATATTTATTAAGACTAAAGAAGATCACTTTCAATATTTTAATGGTATTAAAACTTTTAATAGAAGAGAAGCTCTATACAAATTTGAATAACTTTAGGTATGTGCAAAAGAGTTTGGCTTTTTTGGGATTTGTAGTTTCAGTAGATGGCGTAAGAATGGATGAAGAAAAGTAAATATAATTATTAAGTGGCCTACTCCAAATAGAATCATATAGGTAATAAGTTTATATGTTTTACCAACTTTTTACATAAACTTTAATAAGAATTTTAGTAGTCTTTTAACATCAATAAAAAATTGTATGCGAGGAAAATAATTTGCATGGACAAGGGAAACAATAAAAACATTTGAGTTGTTGAAAAAAAAATTACAGAAAAACCTATTATAGCATTATGTGATTTTAGCAAAGTGTTTGAAGTTGATTGTATAGATTTGTTTGTGGGAATTGATGTTATGTTGATTTAATAAGGGAATCCAATAACATATTTCAGTGATAAATTGAATGGGGTAAGAATAAACTATTATATGTGTGATGTTAAATTTTATACCATTATACAAGAATTAAGACATTAGAGTCATTACTAGGTGCCTAAGGAGTTTATCCTATTTACTGATCATGAGGATTTCAAGTATGTGAACACTCAAAAAAAGAACTAAATAGTAGGAATGCAAAGTGGGCATTTTTCTTGTAGGTTTATAGTTTTTTGTTGAATCATAAATCATAAAAACATAATCATTTAGTTGATGCTTTGAGTACGCGAGTGGGGTTGATAACTTCTATGGTGACTAAAATAGTTGGCTTTGAATTTATTAAGGAAGTATATGATATTGATCCATATTATGGAAAGTTAGTTGAAAAATTAAAGAATCCATTGATATGTGATACAAACAATGTTATAATGAGTATTTTATTGTTGATGGTTATCTCTTTAAAGGGAAATAATTAGGTATTTCAAATAGGTCTCTAAGAGACAATATTATAAGAGAATTATATATTGGTGGTTTTGTTGAATGTTTTGGTAAGACAAAGATGATAGATTTGGTATATGAAAAGTATTTTGGAAAATGATTAAGAGATATGTGCCAGGATGTGTTTCAAAGAGAAGGATATGCACAAAATACATGATATGCAATTCATTACCAGTTCTAAGAGGAACATAGACATATTTATGTCTAGATCTTGTGTTAGGATTACCAAACACACAGAGAGGTGATGACTAAATTTTTGTTTTTGTAGATAGGTTTATAATATGGTTCATTTTATTTCATTTAAGAAAACCAATGATACCACTAGAGTTGTAGAATTATTTTTTAAGGATATATGGAGATTACATGGCATTCTAAAAACCATTAAATCATATAGGGAAACAAAATTTCTATGTAAGTTTTAGAGTAAATTATGGAAGAATATGGGGACTAAGATACAATTCAATAGCACATACCACCCCCAAATAGATGGACATATAAAATTTGTAAACATAATCCTTGAAAATTTATTAAGATTCATAGTTGGAGAGAAGCCTAGGCAATGGGACTTGGATTTACTACAAGCTGAGTTTTTATATAATAGTTAAATGAATAGATCAATAAGAAAATTATAATTTCATGTTGTTTATGGGATAAATCCTATGAATTTTTTAGATTTGGAACAATACTAATTATTGAAAGAGTTAGTGATGATGCATAAGTACTTGCAAAACATAAACAACAATTATAAGAAGTAAGAAGAAAATTACATGAAAGTAATGGGAATTATAAAACAATGATAAATGTTTGAATAAGGTAAAAAATATTTGAATAAGGAGATTTAGTGATGGATTACTTGAGTAAAGAGAGAGTTTTGAAATACACATAACACTTTGAAGTAAAATTAAATTGGACCATGCAAAATTTTAAAGAAAATCAATGGCAATATTTATGAGGTGAGTTTACCATAGAATTTTGATACTTATCGATTTTTTAATGTTTCATATTTATATTAATTCCATGGAGACAATGGTGAAGGTGAATAATATAAATAACTTGGTAGTAACAGATGTCAAAGAAGAAGAAAAGATATTGTAGATTTTAGATAAGAAGACAATAAACATAAGGTAAGGAAGTCATGATAGGTATTTAGTATAATGGGAAGGATTAAATTAGGAATAAAACACTTGGCTTAAAAAATGGGATATAATAAAGATTGATAAGAACAAATTATAGTAGTAAAATTTGATTAACTCACAGGAGTTGAGTTATTTTCAACAAGAGGAGAATAATTTATAAAAATCGGTCAAATTTTTGGAGGCCATAACTTTTGATCTGTACCTCTTTTTGAGTCCATATTCATGTCATATTTTAATGTATCCATAACTTGACCTATCAGGTAATGGAAATTTTTGATATTTTTTTAGAAAACAAATGTGACCATCTGAGGGTCTAAAATTGCAATTTATTATTTTTAGTATTTTAAAAATTATATTTTTTTGTAACTGAACTCAATCCTCAACTGATATTCATTTGATAATTTAATTTATTATGTATTTTATTTTTGAATATTTTTAGAGATACACATGCTTGGATGCAAAACTTACTCAAAATAACAGCTACTAGAAATAGTAGGTTCAGTTTTATTATTTTAAGAGTTTCAAATTTTGCATGTCACTCCAATAAAGAGTTGAGACTTATTTATGCATGGTTTTTAATTATTTCAATCATTAAATATGAATCAATACATGTTATTATTTTAGAATTTTTGTCTATTAGTATTTTCTTGTCTTGATAGTATTTGGGTTTATTAGTTGTAGTCTGATGTTGGGGATTATAGTTGTTTATATCCACCACCAAAGTTAAAGACTTTATAGATATATGACATAGAGTGTCAAGTGGCTAAGGCAAGGATTGTGCCGTAGGTGATTTTGACAAAGATCTCACTAATTTAGATGTATACTTACTTAACACTATAAATTCATTATATTTTTATTTCCTAAATATGAGTAGAGATGCCAACATTTTATGTAATTCAGTGATTCCATGTAATGCCTTTAGTCATACAATAAAATAATAGAGAAATATGATTTTTTTTTAATTTTAGAATAATCTCTTTAAATCCAAATAAAAATATCACACACACACACAAACACACACACACACACACACACACACACACACACACACACACACACACACACACACACACACACACACACACACACACACACACACACACATTGTAAAAAAATATTATATTTTGTTATGTTCACCATTGTTGCACACAAAATGAAGTTATGCTCAAGGGATCTGGGGTATATATAATTTTATCGATATAACATATATTTGTTTCAATTTCCATAAATTTGAGAATATGTCATAATATTTATATTTTTAAAATATTGTATTTACTTTCTTCTCATATTCATATAGTTATAATCTATGAAAAGTGGAAAATATTATGTTTTCATATTACTATAATAAAATATAAAATAATTAGACAAATTTAAAATATTTAAGGATTTCAAATTATATAAAGTTAAAATAAATATTACATGTTACAATTATGTTTGATATTTTTTATATCATTTATATTATGTGATCAATTAAAAATAATTATGTTATAAAATATATCAAATATAATATTTTCATGAAGAGGCATTTTTTCATGGTAATAAGAAGGAGAAGCATCTAATATCATACCAGTGAAATAAAAATTAAAATCAACATTCCAAATTTATTTTTTTAATATCATATAGATCGTAAACATAAAAATAAGACTATAGAGGAGATGACTGTGTTTTTTAATACAAAGATATAAAAAAGAATATCTAATTGAATGATAAGGGAATGGTAGAACAAATTGGCACTACCCACGATAATCATTTCCTCCATATGATCTAGACATGTAGAGCAGGGGCACAAGAATTTTTTCACTCCTCCTCACTTATATCATGGGCAACTAATGGGATTGACTATATAATGAACCCAAATACTATAAAGGAGAATAAATCAATGGGAACAATACTTTTGAATGTTAAAATAATTTTTATTGATTTGTATTGAATGAATGAAATAAGTACTACACATGCTTCAATAAACCTCAACTCAGAACTGGAGTTGACATGCAAAATTTAGAACTCTAAAAAATAAGAAAAACTTGATTTTCTATTTTGAGCAGATTTTATTTTTAGTAAGTTTTGAATGCAAGGGCGTGCAACCATAAAATTATCTAAAAATATTCTAAACACTAAAATTAACCTATCAGATGAATTTCAACTGATGTTCACATCTATTTACAAAAATATACAATTTCAAAAAATATAAAAATCTTGAAAAATATTTAAAATGGGTTTTAGGATCTTCAGATGGTCATTAATGGACTCTAAAAAATATGAAAAGTGTTTATACTCAGATAATGTAGGTAATGACTAGACCAAAATTTTCAATAAATTTTTTTTTACATGAACGAGAGCTCAAATAGAGCTACAAATAAAAAATGATGGCCTTCATAAGTTTGGACTTATTTTTTGCATCATTCTCCTCTAGTTGAAAACAAATCAACTCTTGTGAGTTGCTCTAATTATTATTATACCATTTGTTATTGTCATTCTTCCTAAACTCCCATTCTGAAATCCAAGCATTTATCTTCCTATTATAACCCTTCCCACTATACCAAATACCTATTATAACTTTCCTTGTGTTTATTGTCTTCTTATTGAGAAATTACACTATCTTTTCTTTCTTATTCTTTGTTACCTATTGTTGTCAATTAATTCTCATATTATTCATATTCACCATCTTATAAATGGAAATCACATAAATATGAAACATTGATTACTGTAGAGATATAAAAATTATGTGGTAAAATCACCTCACAAGCATTGTTATTGATTTTCTTCACAAATATACGTGGTCTATTTTTTTGTACTTCAACTTCTTACATGTGCCTTTAAGAAATATTTTTTTCCTCAAATAAATCATCACCAAATCTCTTTATTCAAGTACATTTAACCTTATTTTGATATCTAATTTATATTTTTTAATACTTTCTTAATATTTCTCCTCAACTCTTACTGTAACTATTGTATAAGCTCTTTAAATGCTTCTACATCATCACTAACTCATTTTAAAATTGGAAACTATAACAAATATAAAACATCCATATAATATATTTCATAAATAATCCAAAATGATGATTTTACTATTGATATGTTCACTCAAATATTATATTCAAACTTAGATTTTGGTAAAGCCAAATCTCATTGCTTGAGCCTTTTTCGACTATGCATCTCAATAAGTTTTCCAAGCTCATGTTTACAACTTCTATCTATCCATATATTCAAGGTGGTATGCACTACTAAATTGTACCTTATTTCCCATTTCCTTATATAAATTATTCCAAAAATGACTTAGAAATTTTGTGTCCTTATTTAATATAATGTTTTTTGGAACACCATGTAATCTCATAATATATTTTAAAAATAGTTTTTTAACTTTAGTGGCATCATTGGTTTTCTTACATGAAATAAAATGAACCATATTAAAAACTTTATCCACAATAATAAAAATGAATAATTACATCTTTGTGTTTGGTAATCCCTATATAAAATATATACTCAATTTTTTTATGGTCCTCATGAAACTAGTAATGTCATGTATGACCCTATATTTTGTAAATGTCCTTTAGCCACCTGACATAGCCTACACCTTGAAACATATCTTGTCACATCTCTCTTATTTTTTGGCCAAAAATACTTATCGACCAAATTTATTATATTCATCTTACCAAAATGTCTAACTAGACCACCATTGTGTAATTATCTTATACTATTTTCTATTAGACACCCAACTATAATACACAATTGTTTCCCTTTCACAATATCTTTAAAAAATAGTTTTGTAACTCTGGTGGCATCACTAGTTTTTTACATGCAATAAAATGAACCATATTATAAAATATATCCAAAATCACAAAAAATGAATAATTACATCTCTATGTTTTTGGTAATCCCAACACAAAATCCATACACAAATTTGTCTATGGTCCTCATAAAACTGGTAATGGCATGTACAACCTTGTATTTTGTACATGTTATTTATCCACCTTACATATCATTCACCTTGATACGTATCTTGTCACATCTCTCTTCCTTTTTGGCCAAAAATACTTCACCAAATTTATTATCTTTGTCTTATCAAAATGTCCATCTAAATCACCATTGTGCAATTATCTTATAATATTGTCTCTTAGAGACCTAACTGTAATACATAATTGTTTCCCTTTAAGAGATAATAAACCTATATAATATATTCGTCACAAATAGTACCTACTCACTTGTGAATGGATTTATGCATTGCTCAATTATCTATCCAAAATTTGGGTCAATTTTTTATAATTTCTTAACAACATCAAATCTAACTACTTCACTTACCATAGTAGTTAAAAATGCTACTCTCGTACTCAGAGCATCAACTACCTAACTTTGTTTTCTTAATTTATGCGTCAATGCTAAAGTATATCCCTACAAGAAAATCACCCATTTTACATGCCTACTATTTAACTTATTTTGAGTGTTTTCATAATTCAAGGCCTCATGATCATTAAATAGGATAATTAGGTACTCGGTAATGCCTTCAATATCTTAATGCTAATACAATGGCATAAAATTTAACATCATACATAGAATAATTTATTTTTACATCATTCAATTTCTCACAAAAATGTGTTACTAAGTTTCCTTCTTGAATCAACATAACACCAATTCCCATAAATGAAGCATCACAATCAACCTCAAACACTTTTCTAAAATTTGGTAATGGTAAAATAGGCTTTGTTTAACCATTTTTTTCAATAACTCAAAGCTTTTTGATGTTGATCTTATCATTACAAATTACTTTCCTCTTATACAATATGTTATTGGTGCCACAAGGCCAATAAAATTATTAATGAAATTTATGTAAAAGTTTTATAAATCATGAAAACATTTTACATCTATGATTATCTTTAGAGTAGGCCACACAACAATTACCTTATATTTTATTCATCTATTCTTACACCATTTACTAAAACTACAAATCCCAAAAATACTAAATTATTTCAGATAAACCTGCACTTATTCAAATTTGCATAGAGGTTATCCTTTATGATCAAATCTAACACCATTCTCAAATGTTGCAAGTGATCTTATTTAGTCTTACTAAATATCAAAATATCATAAAATTAAACCACCATAGAATTACCAATGTATTCTCATATCACTATGTTCATCATGCTCATAAATGTGTTGGGAGCATTAGATAATTTGAATTACATCACCATCCACATATATATATGTTTTCCCTAGTCTTTAATATTGTTTTCCACTCATCTCCTTCATTAATTAAAATTTTATAGTAACCACTCCTTACATCAATATCTGTAAAATATTTTTGTCCTACAAGAATAACAATCATATCATTTAAATGAGGTATATGAAATTTATACTTGATTGTAATTTTATTGATTGTTTTACCATACACACCTCATCCACCATCCATCTTTGTTTGGAGTTATAAACACTAGTTTTACACAAGGATTCATGATCTCCCTTACTACACCCTTCCTCACCAATTCATTAATCTATTTTTTCAATTTTGCATTTTTGTTATACTCATCCTATAAGTTGCTTCATTGGGTAGAGCTAATTCTAGAATCAAATGAATATGATTTTGAATCTCTCTATTTGGTGGTAAACCACCTGGTAACTCATTTGGTATAACATTCACATATTATTTTAACACTACTACTTTTGATTGTATTTGCACCACATATGTGTCTTCTATTTTAGCTATTAATGCATAACAACAACATGTCCTCTTCATGTCTTTGATAAATTATTTTATGGACACCATGATTTTAGCCTACCCTTATTTTTAATTGGTAATAAAACTAAATTCATACCACCTTTAGAAAAATCATTTGCATTATTTTCTCCATCATGAATTACTTTTCTATCAAATTGTCATGGCCTTCCCAAAAATTCATATCATGCATCCATGTGTATAACATCACATCATATTTAATCCTTGTATGTTTTTCCTATAGAAAACTTGATTAAGCACCTTTTATATACTATATCTTAATTCACTTTTTGGGTAAGTGCATATAAATGAGGGGCCAAAAAGAGAACATAATTTTGTTAAATAAGTTTATCTTACATAGTTCTTAAGACTTGAGTATGTGGTTCTTAAAAACCACACACCTGATTCTATGACATATGATCAGTATTACCAAGCTAAAACTATGTATGGAGTTCAACCATATACGTGATTTTAAAACTATGTACATGGTTAAATCATGTACACTTTTCTAAAACTACATACATAGTTAAACTATGTACATGGTTTTAAAACCACAAAATCATGTATTCGTTTATTTTGTTTTAAAACCAAGAAAAATCATTGATGCCATTCATTTGCTATTGACGCAAACTATGAGAAAAGGATATAAAAATTAAATATGTACTTTAGTGAGACCATGAAAACTTAAATTTTCCAATGTAACATAAAAAGAGATATGTGAAAATGTATTTATGTGTATTTAAAGACAAATTTAATTTCATTTTTGAATTTTCATTGACTTTTTCTCATCAAATGCATAGGCAAGTGGCACTAAACAACAACCTGATGCCCCTATCTATCCTAACCCACCAAACCCTTTTATCCCTTCTCAGTCACAAAATATTCTTGTCCCTCCTCCCCCACAAAACCCTCTTAGCTTTCTTGTTATTTCTAAATTCCCCCATGGTAGTCAATAGGATTTACCATCCCATATCATTAGAAAAAGTTAGAAATTGAAAATTTTGATTAGGATATTGAAGGATCCATATACAAAAAACCCTTAATGAATTTATCTATAAAACACATTACAAACATTAGTAGGTGAAATTGACTTGTTAATAGGTTAATTTGATAGGTGGTATAACCATAGAAATAGATGTAGGACATACTCTTCCAATATATTATTTATAGCTATTGTGAAAGATAAAAATATAACCAAAGTCCAAATTTGTGTCCCATTAATTGATGAAAAAACTAGTTCATCATTATATGTGATGGACAAATGTATTCTAATCCATTGGTCTACTAAAAATTTGATCAAATAGATTTTTGAGCGCTAATGGTGGATGATTTGTAATCACCTGCCTTGCAATAATAATGAGGTCACAATGTCTTTTTTGATAAAATTATATTATGAGATTATGTTGAATTAAGTTTCAAAGTTTTTTGAATTTTTAGAGTTTTTTGGTAGAAAAAAGGGCTCTACATTGGATAGTTTAGTTGTATGTCATGCCCCCCTAATCATCCTACAAAAGTATGTATCGAAAAACCACATCCTCCTAAGACCCTACCCTCTACAGTCAAGGAAAATATAGAGGTTGATATTTTTCATGCACTTAAGGAACTTAAAAACACCCTAATTTATTGTATGAGCCATATTTATCATACTCCTACTATTAAGGGTAGACATGGCAAGGCTTCATCTAGCACTACTACCCAATGAGATTACTATTTTAGATCATCTGGTGATATATGCATTGGATCTAAGAAGGATGAGGATATCATGTAGCCCACTCATGGTTATATTTCTATGGGTCTAGCTGATAATGACCTAATAATGTTTTAGTCATCTGCATTTGATCTGGATGCCTTGGCTACAACTTTCTACGTAGCTTTAATATTTTACTTATTTAAAAAAACTATCAGATTTGTTAAAATTTAAATATTTGTACAATTTAAAAGGTACTTAATTATTTTTAATATATAAATATCAATAATTTAAATGATTTTTTATGTTGTAACAGGATATTGAATGACATAAGATCATGTGTTACTACTAATACACTCATATATACCTATACAAAGGTAATTTTTTATGATTAATTAATTTATTGATACAAATGGCCTACTTGAATTTACTAAATATGATAAATTTTGATTTAATTAGGCCCCTTTAGTGTTTAAAACTCTATTATTATTTAAACACTTGTATCTATATATGATGAAATTACTGATAATGATATTTTGTTTGTTCTATTTATCACAATGTGAGACACTATACCATTTATTTAAGAGGGAACAAATGTAGGTTTTGATGCTATGATTTCATATGCACATAAACTCATTAAATTAAATTTGAGTTTCTATTATGTTTAATTATAAAGATGGATGTGTGTTTTGTAATTATATTGTGTGCTTGTATAAATACCTTATGCATGAAACAATTATCTATCTAGAGCCCTCTTGCAATGACGTTTGGTCATGCTAAAATTATTAACAAATGTGATATGTTATAGTTGATAATTCAAGTTATAAATTTTTATATTATATTTCAATGATTTAGTCATTTGATTTAAATGTTTATAATCTAAATTTCAATTTTTATTACACACACACACACACACACACACACACACACACACACACATACACACACGAACCCAGTCCTTCTATTTTCATGAGTAAATCATTGAATCATATAGGTTATTTTTTTCATACTCTCATTTTCTATCACGAACTTATCATTTAACCTATTGAGCACCATTTTCTAATTGACCATGACTTCTATCTTGCGATAAGTGCCCCTATGAATAATTTGTGTATCATTTTAAAAAATCAAGTTGTTAATTTCTTAAGTATATTTTTTTAGTACATGTAAATTTTTAGATAATATTTCAATATGAAAGTTTGGATCTAATATAAAAATTTTAGTGGAGGATGACTCATAGTCATCAAGACACGAGACCTCTAGTTATGAGCAAGGCATCTCAAGGAGAGGCTTATACAAGAAAGGCAAAGAGATCAATGCATTTTGATGATTAGTGTTGTATAAAATAATGACCCAGTGATTACCAAATTCTTAAGTCTGATTAACATTAATTATCAACCCAGGGTGTGTATGTTTTTCAAGGATGCCAGCACTATATATGCATCATTGATTCAAAAATCAACTTATTTTTCTAGTTGTAGTACAATAAATTTATGTTGAATTCACTAGATAATTATATTATGAAACTATTATGATAGAATTATAGAACTAATTCACACTTATGAAACAAACATACATCACACCTAAATAATCAAACTAATAATAAGATCAACTTATACAACACACTAAAACTAAAAAGGGTCAGGATCTTCACTTTAACTCATTTTCAGGGGGGGACTTCCTTATTCAAAATTGAGCTCCAATCCTTCTCTGAGAGAATTCACAAAATTCTTACAAAATCAACTTTCTCATTACTCAATTCTATAGCATTTAAAGATTGTTATAGAAGATTACAATATTTTGAATAAAAATTCTATAGTTCCAATACTTCTAGTATTATCTATCCAACTAACTCCTAATCTGATCTAGGCTTTGCCATTGAATACAGAAGGTAGTTTATTAAATTTTAACCAAACACATCATGCTAAAAAAAAAAAAGAAAAAAAAAAAACTTTAGAAACTACCCCAATAACCTTCAAGTAATTGGTAACTGAAGTTACTTTTTTTAGGCTTGACTAGGTTAAGGACAAGGTATACTATTTTATTTCTTTTTGTTTCTTTCCCATTGTCCTTTTATTTTTCATATTTTTTAGCACATCCAAATTTATTTATATGTAGGGAGTCCATACAACAACTATGATCCTTTCCAATCATCCGTTTGGTTCCCAATACAACTGAATGTGTCCTTAAAATATGATCACAAAAATAGCTCTATTTTGCATAGTGGTTATGAGTAACTTGTAGGGGAAACCTAAAACTATTATGGGCATGCTACAGTGTCTATGAGTAACCTATAGGTGAATCCTACAGTTGTTGTAGGAACTTTGTAGTGGTTATAGGCAACTTTTATTTGAAGCCTATAGTTGCTATGAGCACATTATAGTGGCTTCAGGCAACCTATAGGTGAAGCCTATAGTTATTACAGGCACTTTGTAGTGTTTACAAGAAACTTTTAGGTGAAGCCTATAGTTTCTATGGGAAGCCTATAAGTGTTTTTCCATAACAAGATCCTACAGCCTTATGTTATCCTTCAAATTCTTGTTAAATAAAGTTACACAAGTATAATCTAATCAAGGAAGAATCATCAATAATCCATAACATAGCATATATATATATATATATATATATATATATATATATATATATATATATATATATATATGGACACACAAAATCATGAATTCATTCATTCATTTGCATAAGTCACAAATCATTATGGGGTTTACATGGAAAATGATATATACTAGGTATGGATGAGGATATGAAATGAAGCAATTGGTTGCCTCATCACACCCCCTACTTAACCTCTTACTTGACCTAGAATAAGCTTTGGCTTCATTTTGAAACCATAAAATTTCCTAAAGTCTAGGGCCTCACGATAGCCTAATCCATCAAAGATGTATAAATCTTTAGCATTATATATGTGTTTCAATAATTTCATCTCTATTAGCTAGATCATTTCCCTCCCATTCATAAATTGGGAACTATAATATCAGGGGTTGAAACATCAACCCCAACCATTGTATCCTCGACTTTCCAATAAGATAAATGTATATGTATACTCTATGGATGACCTCCCTAAGGTTTTTAAGGGAGCAAGGTTCTTTTATTTTCAAAGCATCTAAGAATTTTTCTCATCTAACAGAATGAGCAATAAAAAAATTCTTACCATTTTCTTCTATAAGACTCAACTAATGATTATGAACTTCTACCTATTTTCTGATAACCCATTCTTGTGGAGTGTTTGTGTTCATGACGGAGATCCATTCATCTATTATAGCATCTATATTTATTGGTTCACTCCTGATCATCAAGGTATCTTCTTTTTCTTGATATTCTTCCATTTCTTTCCTTCTTCCTATTTCATTCTAAACATATTAAGAAAATGCATTTAGCAGAACATCACCCAAATAGATGTTTGGAATCTATTCTGTATCACTAGGTACAACATATTGGTGGATATAAAACTCACTTAACTAAGCTTAAAAGTCAAGATCAACATGTTTATATTCTTCAAAGAAATATTTGGGGTCACAAACCATGTAAGATTGATCATTATAGATCCTATCATACTTGAATTTAATCCATCTCTCTTCCAAGTAGACAACATACACCCTACAAGGTAGTCTACACTCTATTAATATTTCAGTGGTTTCATGCATTCTTTTAACTTTTTTCCTTCAGATACTTGATCTTGTTTTTAGATACTTCTAATTTTTCTTCCAAATCCACTTGTTCTCTAGTTTCAACATATACTTTAAATATTTGGACTAACTCCTTGTAGTGAGTTTCACCATCACCATATTGTTCCTTAAGAAAATGTAGGAGGTCATAAATTTATATAGGTGTGGAAGTTAAAAGATCTACATCAATGACTTATACTATAGGTGTTTTTGCAATGGGTAATGGAAGATGAAATCTACGATAGAAGGATACCAAAGCTAGAATATAATCTACTACATGTGCTTTTATGGCCAAGGTAGATGAAGTTATCTCATTCCTCATCCTATATATTTCCTTCAAAGCTTGTTTCAATGTTTGGAACTCCTAGGTATGAGGAAGTATTTCTTGTTATGTTTATTTTTCCATAGTATCTTCTTGAACCAATTCCCCTTCTACTGCATGTTGATCTATGATTCTCAATTCCTCTTCTATATACCTAATGTTTTTGAGGAGATCAATGTCCTTTTAGTTAATCTAGATAGTTGAGGTGACTATTCTTCTTTTGCCTTGGTAGATTCCTCATTAGTAGACCATACTTCAATTTCAAACCCATCAAGGGTCGTCCAAACCCTAGGCTCTTTACTTGGTTTTTAATCACCATTGATATCTATGGTTAAGGAGGCTATAGTGGTCTTTTGTTTCTTAATTATTTGAGATCTCCTAGAAGGAGGTCTCCTTCATCTTGACATAATGGGTTTTTTTATTTAGTTTTCATTTTCCTTTCAAGAGGGATGACTAATGGCACTTGTTATTCTTGTGTAGTAGTTGATAGAATAACTTTCTCTTGTTTTGAAATATCCATAGTGGAGGAATCAAACTATGGTGAGGAGATAGTGAGAGAAGGAATATGTTATTGTGGCCTTTCCTCCTCTATGTCAGAAAGAGGTAGGACTAGTTTCCTTCTCTTTTTTATACCTATAGTAGTTTCATATGGAACCTTAGTAGTTATGATCTGACCAATAGCAATAGTACCCCTAATATCTTCTTTTATAATCTATTGGGCCTACTCCTAAGGGAATTCCTTCTCAATATTACCCTCTTCTTGCTAAGGTTAATTATTCCCTAGGGCTAGAATTTTCTCCCAACTTAGATTAGGTCTAACAAGATTTACTCTTTGTTTAGTTATCAATCATATTAGGCAATAATGGGATAGGGTTATTTCAATACCATTATATTACTCTTTGGAAATATTTTTTTGAATGTTTATTAAAAATTTTAGAACATTAATGGCTTTTTTATGCCTTAAGCGATCTTAATTTTAAACTAGAGGGTATAAATTAGGGAATACCTTCCTTCACAGATCATATACCTAATGATGTATAATTTTATCTCCCTCCATGGTGTAGGTAATTTGAGACTCTCCACACCACCTTTCCTTAGTGCCAATCTTTCATTCTTCTGACAAAATGACTATCTAGCTTCTTGGCCATAGGGCTTGTCTTACCAATTCTCTCCTAGTTACATAGCTCACTAGTTATTTAATGAATGAGAATGTCATGCCATATACATTACCTTAGTCTCCATTAAAGGATCTTACAAATTCTATAGAAAGAGGTTTGGAAAAATGTTTCAAATTTTCAAAATAAATGGTCCAATCAACTCTATTGAAGACAACCCAGCTGGCTTAGTCTTCTTGAAGTTGCCTATGATCTATGGGTTCTTTCCTCGCAACTAACCCTCTCATATTACTAAATTTAGCTTCTCTATCAATAATTTCAACCAATAAGTGGCAACACAAACTTTTTTGGCTTATGAAAATCTATCTGTAGCAAAGTAGGGTTTGTTATAATAGTGGATGTGTGGTTATAGGTTGGAGGGTTGTAAGCTATGGAATGTTATAGTTTTACAAGAATGGTTATACTTGTAAGGAGAAATAAATAAAATTGATTGATTTCCATATATAATATTTTGAAATATTGTAGTACATGGTATTCTCACCTGTAACATCCTCCCCCCTCACTTGAGTTATCACATGCCCTCAGGCAACATGGAGTGAATAGGAAGGAAATGATAGAATGGGGTCATAATTAGGGGTATAAGTGTAGGTTTATAGGGGAGTTGAAATGAATGAAGTGACTCATGATTGAATATGCTTATTAATATCATACATTCTATATTGAAATAATGAATACTTTTTAATGATTAAAATATATGGTGTACCTTTTATTAATGGTGTACCAGGGGTGATGTTGATGGTTTAAATGTGTGTGCTAGCATGCGAGTGTTTTCATGTGATTGACTTACATAATGAGATGATTAGGTTGATAGTTAGAATTGGACTAATGTGGGCCCCTTTTGAATAATTATGAGACCATCGAATGTTAGGCTTTGATGGTGCCCTCAACTTGCTTGCATGGAGCTGGAACAAGGGTCTTAACTTGGATGAGAGATTATTGCTCTCTTACCACAAGGTGGTTATTTTAGAGCTGGGTGATCTAATTCATGTGTTATATGACCATGGAATAGGGTATTTGAGGGTTCTGTATGAACCTAATGATAATTATCATTGTGTTGTCTTATGCCCTATAGGTTCTACACCTAGTGGATGTGTCTTTTAAGAATCATTAGGATCTTCAAAAATGGGGCCTATGTGCCAAATAAATATAAGATCTCAATATCTAACATAGTGAAATTACATCCATAAAATGATCAAAAATTGAAAGTGACTCATGTGTGTTCCTATAGGCATAAATTCTAGTCTGTAACACTTCAAATGGAGATTTAAAGTGTTTTCTATTGGTGTGGCTCTTTATCCTATTATTCAGGGGTAATTATAAGTAAGAGGTTTGAATTTGGTGCTTGAATCCTCCTTTGCTCCTATACAACATTATCTAATGACTTCCATGCATTGCTCAAAATCTAATAGCCAAACCATATATTAGAGTTTAGGAGGATCTAACATGTATGCATTAGAAAGGTGAAAATAGGCATTGGGAGGTACCTAAAATAGCTATATGTGGAGTCTATAGTAGGCTAAAAAGTGATTCCTAACTATGGAAAAGATTCTTATAGTAGCTAAAAAATTACCTAAAGAAATTGAACAATTGTGCTCAGAATGACTATCTTTTTTCCTTGCTTCTTTTCTCTCTTTTTTTACCTCTAAATAACAATCAAGATGGAATTTTTACTTAAGCCCATTTTATAGTTTAAGGAAACCAACATGATAGTTTTCTACATAGAATCTATCAATAACACCCAAAAATGGGTTTTTATTTTTGGATGCTTTTGTTTTAACTCTAGGTATTACCTCTAGTAGAATGTTTATTTAGGGTCCTTACCAAGGCACCTGAAAGGATGAGTATCAAGTACCAAGTGGTCTCATTCATCATATTAGAGGAGGGATAGCATATCATCCTCTCTTTCTTCATCTAAGTGTTGGTTGGTGCTCCTTTTCTCTAGTGAGACATCATGCCTATCTAGTACATCATTACATATATCTTGTAAATATTTGTGTATGTGTTTGGTAAACTCCTGTTGAGTGAGTGGATTTTTATACAACTTTAGTCTATGGCCATTAACTAGTAGATGAAATATTACTAGATCAATTTTTTTAAGTTATATTACTCCATTATCATAAACATTCTTAATCTCAAAAGGACCAAGCGATCTGGTCTTGAATTTTCCCTTATGATCCTAGTATTTAGAGTCAAAAAGAAAGGTCCATTCTCCTACATTGAATTTATTGGTCTTAATGTACCTTTCATGCCATCCAATCTTCTATTATTTTAAAAGATCTATGTTCTTTAATGCCTATTGTCTATAGTCATCTAATGGATTCAATTATTGAAGCCTTTCTTTCTATGCTTCAGATTTATCCATCCCAAGTTCTAGTGATTTTTGTAAGGTCTTTTGCTCAAATTCAATTGGCAAGAAAAAATTATTTCCATAGACCAACTCATATAGGATGAATCCTGTAGTGGTCTTTCATGTGATTCTGTAAGCCCAAACAGTTTCAAGGAGTCTAGCCTCCAAATCTTTATGAGACATATTAACAGTCTTTGTTAAAATATTGTCTAACTCCTTATTGGTGACATCCACCTGTCCATTAGACTATGTATGATATGAAGTTGATTTATTATGTCTAATCTCATATTGTTGGACTAAAGTAGTAATTAAGTTAGTAGTGAATTTGGGTCCTTGATCATTGATTATTTCTTGTGGCACACCATCTCTTGTGAATATTTCTTCATAAAGGAAAACTACCACCTTCTCATCCATGGCATGTGTAAGAGCCTTTACTTCCACCCATTTAGTGACATAGTCAGTACATGAAAGGATGTAGTCTTTTTTTTTAGATTTTGGATCAAAAGGTCTTATTAAGTCTAGTCCCCATTTTTCAAATGGATCAAGCACCATTTGAGGTTACAAAGGCATCTCATCTGAATGTGTAGGTCTCCCCATATGTTGACATTTGTCATGATAAGTAGTATACCTTATGGCATATTTATGGAGTGAGGGACAATAATATCTTGTATTTAATATTTTTACTACTATACGCTCAGCTGCAATGTGTTTTCCATAAGGTTCATCACGCCAGGCTTTGAAGATATCTAGAACTTCATCTTCTTTGAGACATCTTTTGATGATGGAGTTAGGCCCAGTATATAAAATAAATATAGACATCCATGAATATCTACCACTTTTTTTAATCAAATCTCTTCATTGTTTAGGGAGGAAGTGTTGTAGAAGTAGCCCTATTACAAGGCATTTCACAATATCAACATCCAAGGTGTGGCAATGGTGAGGGAGAATAGGTGCTCATCTAGAAATGAGTCATCCACTATGGTATATTATTCAAGGAATTATAGGTGTGATAATAAATCATCTATGACATTATCCCTACCAGACTTATCTATAATGGTGATATCAAATTCTTGTAATAAGAGTAGTCATTTTGTCACTCTGGCTTGAACAACTAGTTTGTTCATAAGGTATCAAATGGCTACATGGTCTTTATAAAAAAATACCTGATACCCTATGATGTATTCATGGAGATTTTTGATATAATAAACTACTACCAAGAACTCTTTTTTAGTAATTGTGTAATTTAATTCTAATGCCTGTAGGTTCTTACAAAATATATAGCATAATTAAGTGCTTCCTATTTTTGGCTTAGCACAACTCCTAGAGTAGTATCTAAAGCATCTGTGTGAATATGGAAGGTAATCTTCCAAGTAGGACCAGATAGAATAGGGTGGCAATCAATAATTATTTCAATTGTTTGAAAGCTATATCACAAGCAGGAGTCCATAGAAATTCAACATCTTTAGACAAAATAGTGAACAATGGTGTTGCTACCTTGTTGAAATTGTTTATAAATCTCCTATAGTAAATATATTGTCCTAAAAAACTTCTAACATCTTTCTATTTCTAAGGAATAGGTAGGTTTTTATGATGCTAATTTTTTTAGGGTAAAGATTGATTCCTTTAGCAAAAACATGGTGGCCTAAGACAATGTCATCTATCATAAGCATGTAGAATTTCTTGTGATTGAGAGATAAATGGTGATCCTAAAAACATTGAAGAACTTTCTACAGGTTATTAAGGCACTCATCAAATGTTTCTTCATAGGCAGTGAAGTCATCCATATATATTTCTACACATTCACTAGCCATATCTATAAAAATACTTAGGACAACTCTCTAGAATGTTGTAGGAGATTTACACATCCCAAAGGGTAATAAAACATAAACATAAGTTCCCCAGGGACAAGTGAAGGTAGTCTTATCCTAGTCCTCGAGAGAAATTATAATCTAGTTGTAATCACTCAATCCATCTAGAAAGGCAAAATATTTCTTTCCTGATAGTGTGTCCAATACCTGATCAATGAAGGGTAGAGGAAAGTGATCCTTTTTAGTTTCTATATTAAGTTCCCTATATTCTATGCATACATTCCATTCTCCATTTTTCTTCAGTGCACTTACCAATGGTAAAACCCATTCACTATCTAAGATGGGATATATAAATCCAGTACTCATGAGTTTTTGTAATTTTACTTTGACTATTTCTCCAAGAGTTGGATTCATCCTATGTTGTGTCTATCTGATTAGTTGGCACTCTTATTTTATGTAGATATGATGTGTACATGTTTCTAGGTTGATTCCTTGCATATCCTCATAATCCCATGCAAAATCACATTGGTTTGCATGTAACATGCTGACTAGGCACGTTTTGTCATTTAACTCCAACCTATTATTAATAAGCAATATTTTTATTGGAAAGATTTCAGTTTTCTATGAGAGTTATTTTATAATTTCTATATTTCTAATGGATCTAGTTTAGCTACATCTATGAGGCAACATTTGGTGGAATATTTTATGCATAGATGCATCAAGATTATCTTATTCCTAGAGGCTATAAAATGGGCACTCAACATGTTACAAGTGGTTGAAATATGTAGAATAAGTTTGATAATTATGCTAGAGAACATTAGAGATAATTATATCTTCCTCATAATTATCCAATGTGCATGCATGGTCTATGGCAAATATAGGAATCAAGGAAGGTTGGTCTGTCTCATCTTCTTCAACCCATAACATATGTTATAGTGCTAAGGCTAGCTATGCTAGGAGATAGAGGACCAACTTCTTAGTGTGGTTACCATTTGAGATCAATGTGTCACCTAATTTGCAACTAATGAAGGCATCAACTATGGTAATCCAAGGATGTCCTAAGATAAAAGGATATCTACCCAAATTAGACTTAGGTTGTAACATAATGAAATATACAAGATATTTCCAAGAATATATAGTAATGATAATATCCTCAATGATTCATTTTGGTCTAAATGTAGACCTATCATACATTTGTATCATTATAGATTTGGGATGAATATTATTCAGTTGTAGTTTGTACATGGTTTCAATTTTTATTACATTAATCATAGCCCCAAGTTTATAAATGTATTGGATAGTTATTCATGGATCTAGACTCTTACTACTATGAATCCTAGATATAAATATTCTTTTGACATGGTGTTTCCTAGAATAAGTCATACCAGTTAGCCAATCACATGTACAGTATTGGGATCTTTCTTCTGCCTTCTAGGTTTTCATAGACAAAGGTCTCTAACAGCTTTGGAATATATGGGTACATCCTTGATGGCCTGAAAAAGAGAAATTTTTATGCAAATATTCTTGAGTTGTTCTATGAAATCAATCTCAGGTTCAATTGTATGACGTTGAAGGCTGAGATGTTTTGGGAATGGTGGGGTTGTTTTATCAATATCTTTATTAGTTGGTTCAAATATTTATTATGGTAATGGAGGTGGGTTGGCATGATCTTCTAGGTTTTCATGATCTAAATCCATTTTTATGAGTGGTACTGGGGGTGGTATAACTTTTCTTGAATGTAGCTAAACTTCATTGATGTTCACTATGTATGTCAGGTACTAAATACGTTCAGTACTAAATGTGGGTAAAACTAGCTTAGTTGAAATATTTTTCATGGGTTGGGTAGGTAGATGGTTAGGCTTGGATGAATATTTTCTATCGGGAATGAAAGCTATAGGTTATTATTATTGTTGTGGAGGGAAACCTCCTTGAGGGATTCCCTAGGGTTGATTAGGTCTCCAGGGTTGTTGCCATTGGTTTGTGAAGGATGGGCTTTAGGGAGGTTACCAAAATTATGTCAAAGAAAAGGATACATTTTTTGGAGGTTGCTAGGAGGTGGTGGGGTAGCTTATCTAAGTTGGTTTCCAACTAGAATTAGGAGGTGGGATGTTCATCCAAGGACTAGTCCTATTGGGAGTAGTATTTACAAATTGTGAATTAAAGGAGGTAGGATTTGTAAAAGGTGGTTTTTTTCTTATACCTGAATAAGATGGTCATTCAACCCATGGCCTTCTTTGTGTAATATATAAAATTTATTTTCCATCTCTTCCTATAGCTTCTAGCTCTATTGTTTCTAGTTCTTTAGCTGTGATGTTAGCTACTTTAGCTCAAACTTCATAACATCTACAATCTACCTTCATTTTATTACATTCTAGATAATAAATGGTCAAATCTTGATCTAAGGCTACTTGATTTTACCTTGACTGTATGATATCCAATTGGGTGGCCAAGTGACTAATGATATCCTATTTCATGTCTTATAATAGGTTACTAACTTTAGATTTTGATAGGCCATTTACAACTACATGTGGAAGTCTTCTACCTTGGACTTTATTTATGGCAGACCTAGAATATTTTTTTCTCAGCTCTTTAATCTCAATTAATGTCATTTGAGAGATATCTCCCCCACTCATTATGTCTAAAGCTTACAAACAATATTCTCTAACTCCTTTCAGAAAGATGAGTTTTAAAATCTCTTATGGAAGTTCACTTTGCTTGAATTTTTGTACAATGAACATGAACCATTTAACATAGTCTTCTAAAAATTCATCCCTTTCTTGAGCCATCCTAAATATTTCATTTATTCTATAATTTATTCCTCATCCATATTCTTGATACTTAGTCATAAATTTATTTTTCATGTCCCCCCAAGTGTGGACTAAATTACTACCTAGTCCCATGAACCAGTGAAGTGCTGGGTCTTTAAGGGTGGTTGGAAAAAGTTTCAATTTCTATGTATCCTTCCTATAGTCATATATTCTATAAAGGATATCAAATTTAAAAAAAAATGTGTCTAGGTCTTCTGATAATGTACCTATAAAATTGGGCAAGGCTGAGGATGGGATATTTTTCATTTGTGTTATACCTGTCGTATCTAAAATAGGAAATTCAAAAGTAACTATGTCTGGAGTCCTGTTGTTATCCACACTGTTGCCTTCTCTATTCATGACAGCTTTTATTATGATATTGATACCAAAGGTACTTAGGATCTCATCCTCAAATTCTATATCAATCCCTTAGTTAGTACAATAGTAAATGTTTATCTATTGATCCTTAGTCTTTTTACTAGATGAAATATCTAAATATTCTCTTGAGCTATCTTTGATTTGATCAAGAAAGCCTTCCTTGAATATTGTAAATAAGTTACTTTCTGGATTATTTGGTTCATGTAGTTCCTCTCCATTTCTTTTTACTAGCTCAACTAATGATTCCTTTACTTATGTTTCCTTTTTTAAATCTAGTACTCCTTTTTTTGCAAGCTACCTCCTTCGATTTGTAGTGTTCTATTTTTCAAGATCCTTCTGGCTTATGGTATATTATTCAACAATATTATTAGTTGCTACAGTTATTTATGGTTCTTTCTTGGTAGCACCTTATGGCTTGTTTGGTAGGAATTTCCTTAGAGAATCTCATTCTCTCTACATATAATAGATCTATTTTTCATAGTGACTATAGGAAACCTATAGGTGAAGCCTATAGTTATTTTGGGTACTCTATAGTGGCTATGGGAAACCTATAGTTGAATCCTATAGTTATTGTGGGCACTCTATAGTGGTTACGAGAAAACTATAGGTGAAGCCTAAAGTTGTTTTAGGCACTCTGTAGTTGCTATGAGCAACCTATAGGTGAAGCCTATAGTTGTTATGGGTACTTTGTAATGGCTATGGGCAACCTGGAGGTGAAGCCTACAGTTGCTATGAGTAGCCTATAAGTGTTGTGCCCTAACAAGATCTTATAACCTTATGTTATCCTTTAAATTGATTGTTAAATAAAGTCACATAAGTATAATATAATCAAGGAAGAAGAATAAATAATACATAACCTAACACACACACACACACACACACACACACACACACACACACACACACACACACACACACACACACACACACACACACACACACACAAAATCATAAATTCATTCATTCATTTTTTTATGTCACAGATAGTTATGGGGTTTACATGGAAAAATATATATACTAGGTATGGATGAGGCTATAAAATGAATCAATTGGTGGCCTCATCAATTAGAATCATGTATTATGACATTTTGTTATATGCCTATATTGATTGATGTATATTTGTTTCCAACATTATATGCCTATACAATATTTAACCAAGATATTGTATCAAACTTGTTCACATTTTGTACACCTTTATATGGATTATATATATATATATATATATATATATATATATATATATATATAGTTCAACATTTCATTTTAAAAATATTATCATTGATTTTAGCCTTTAGATTTTTTTATAATTTTTTTAATATTCTATTGCATGTTCACCTTATTGTATGTCTTACACTTTTGTTGAGCATTAAAAATATACCTTACAATCTATTGAATGTTGTTTAAATGTATGTTATGCATGAGCATCATTGAAACCATTATTAATTTTTGGTGTCAATATTTATTAGTGTCCTATGTAGTCAAATCAATCAATACGTGTGTTTCTAAAGGTCTAAGAAGTTAATTTATAGGTCATTTAGATGATTTGGTAAGTTTTCCTGCCAAAAGCAAAATTTAAAATTTTGAATGTATTTCTTGTAAATATGTGAAAATATTTTAATTTTGCATATGTCATGCTATGTTTTCATGGTCATGCTAAGTTTTTAAGGCAGAGGAGTGAAGAAGGCATTTAAGATTGCATTCTATAAATATGACTTTCTAAATAATCAATAAAAGAAGACTTATTTTATATTACAAGCATGCTATATGGATTAAAGGTTCCTATTTACATGTTTTATTCTAGTTTAAATATTTTCCTAATTATCCTTCTATTAATCTCGAATGCTAATAAAATAAATATAGCTTTATTGACAATCTGTCATGGTAACAAGGTTTTATGTATGAAGAAACATACTTTTCTTACAATTGAAAGGGATATGTTGGTTAGATTTTATGTATTCATATTTTCCTTGTATAAATAAATAGGTATAAATTCAATTTGAGGTAAATTTGAGATTTTTTCAAATTTTAATTACTTGAAACCTTCATGTAAACCTATTTTATGTATTCCCAATCATTTATAAGAATTTCTAATAAGTACTAAATGTTACACAAGTTATTTTTATGGTTATTTAATGATTAATACGGCTATTAATACCATCACATATGTGTTTTTAAATATATAAAGTTTCTTTTATTTATTAAAAATCCATAAAGTGATCTTAGTCTCTATATTTCTTGTAAAACCCTATAACAGGGTTCAAGGCACAAATTGAGTCATAACTCCATTTTTAATTAGTGAAAATTCCTTAAAATATTCAATAATGTGGTACAAGATGTTTATAATGTATTATAATTTTTATAAGATTAAAATAATCCATGTAGAATAATGAAATTATGACTATGTATTGGATTACTGTAAGTTTTCATTGAGAAAACACAGAACATGAGAACAAAAAATATGTTCACTCTTGTTATTTGGTTTAAAATCTTTTATGAAGGTATCTCCATGATAATTTATCAATTTTAAATGGTTTTTTATGGTAATTCAATTCATTATTTTAAGTGTTTTTAATTAAGACCTATCAAAGGTAGAGTAAGTTTGTATAAACCTAAAGTGTAAAAGTTGTTGATATTAATTTTGTGGGAAACAAATAAAATAATTATTTTATAATAATATTATACAATAAATAATAATTAAATATGCCATAAAATAGGGCTATGAATTATAAATTGGAGTAAAACATCCTTTCTAAGATTAATCTAAGTCTAGACAGAGCACTGTAGTAGAGCTAGTACAAAGTGAAATTTGATATCATAATATTGGGTACTATTTTCAAGAGTTTATCTTAGAGTTATGAAGTGGTTAATTTTATCCAAGAATTTCTACCATACGTGAGGACACTTCAAAAAAAAAATTAGACTTGCCTTACCTTGTTGATAGTCTCTTGAGAGTTTTAGTCTTGGTCTATTGGTCAGAATTTATCACATAAAGATGTTTTATCAAGTTTTGGGTAATATTAAGGTCTCTTTCAAGTTCTAGGATATTTATTCATGATCCTAGTCTTGTCATTAATCCCCTTCATAAAGGTATTTTTTGGGTTTCATAAGATAAATGTATCTTATCAAAGGTTAAGGTTACTTGGCAAAGGTTAATATATGTTGATCCATGATGAGCTATTGGTGTATTAACCTTCCAAGGTGACATGATGTCCTATGTTTAATAATATATTCTATACACAAGACATGGTAAGATGGAAAAAATGCTATTTCATCTTTAGCAAAGGTTATGGTAGTTTTGAAGAAATTAAGGTAATGTTTGCCTTTGAAAATTAAAAGGAACAAATGAATTTTGAGGTATATAATGTGTTTCAAAATTGTGCCATGGTTTTTATTCCTTAATCATGTTTTTTTAGGTCATTTTTAATGATAAATAAGTCGTGGGACCCTCCAAAGATCAAGAAAGTGAAATATAACACAGAAGTACACTTCTTAAGGGATTGTAAATCAACCTTTCAACGTGAATATGGTTAGTTAAAGTAAAAAATGGATGGTATTAAGTTATTTTAATGTTTTAAGTCTAAAATAATTATTTTTTATGCATTTTTAGGTCCAAATAAGATTAAAAAATGTTTCATCTCCTCCATTGAGCTCCTTGCAAGTTAGGAAAGGCCATTTTCAAGGGTTTATTTCATGAAGATTAAAGGGTTTTTGATTGAGTGATATTGTATAGGGGATATTATTCCATTAAAATTTTATTAATTATTCTTTGGTTTTAATGGATATTTTTTATGAATAATCGTTAACAAAATAAGCAAACCAAAACCCTCCTAAAAGCCAACTAGTAGTGTTTTTCTTGTCTCAATGAATTGATAGGTTAATGGATGAAAATTAATGGTATTTTTATATCCTAAATTGTATAAATATCATTCTCACATCTTATTCCATAAATATTTGGCACGCATGAGTAGCCAATGTACAAAAACATGTGTTTTATTGTGTTGAAAGGTAGCAAATAAGGTTTTTGAAGATATGAGATCCTTTAGCATAGAATAAGTTGTATTTGGAATTAAAACCTTTTATTAACATCCAAAATTCCTCCTAAATCCCCATTATGTCTCCTAAAATCGTCAACATGGTCAAATATCAAAGAGATTAACAAAACAAGTTGACTATACATAAAACTCCTTGTAGGTGGTTATCAAAAGTACCTAGAAAAGGAAGATCCATGTTGATTGGATGAATATTTGAGACTTGAATTTAATTTGATTGAATTTTAATTATATATGAGTGGTTAATACACAAAATAATTTACCCAATCCATATAAATGTTGTTTTTATCTTGACCTTGTTATAGGAGGTTTCAAGTTTTCTTAATCTAAAGGAAGTAATGTTGCTTCTAGGTTTTGTTCCTTAAGAAACCAATAGTAAAATTGGTTTATTTTTTATTTTATTAACCTATATAACCTAAATTATCATATTTAAGTTTTATTATCTCATTATGTGAACATATTTAATACATGATTAAAGGTGGCCATCCATTAGTAACATTGCTTGAACTCTCTCATAAGGTCTCAAATGTAAACAAGCATGGAATATACCTAGAAATAAAGAAATAATGGTAATGTTGATATATAATAATTAAAACCTAAATTTTAAAAATTATATATTAATATAAATTATACATTTAATGCTTATATATTCTAAATGTGCACATATAATCTTCCAAGACAAAAGTTATAGTTGCATGAGGAAACATCATGGAGAGTTTGAGAGATAGTAAAAGTGAAATATAAATTGGATTACTTTAGGTTAGAGATAATAAACTATAATTTAACATATATCAATTAAAAAAAATCCTAATATCATTATTGAGGCATACTTATAGGGTGTAGACATAACAACATTAGTCTAGTGTTTGCAAACAAAAATAGGTTTGTAGAGATAATTTGAAATGTTTAAAATAGGTTTTTGGTCTTGAAAAATGATATAAAATCTCAAATATGAGATTAAATGTATTATAATACAAATAAACATTTATTCAATGGATTAATCTAATATTAATGTAGACCTATAGGACTACACACCTTTACGTCCACATTCCCAATCAAGAAAAGCATACATTGTGTGAAAGATGAGGTTTGAAGAGAAGTTGAGGTGTGAAGTGTAATAACCATGAGAAAATAAATGATAATAAGGTATTTTTAGGGTGTAAAAAGTATTATAATTTAATAAAATATCCTTTCTATAATCCTACAAACATCAAACCCAAAGAAGACCTACAAGCCTAATAGAAAGTTACAAGTTAGCTTCCAAGGATTGAAATGAATATGAAATATTTGTTTAGAGTTTAGGATAGTGTTTTTAATGGATATTTATGAATTATTTATCCATTATAAACATTATAATGTTTTTATATTATCATATAATTATTTAAAAGACCAAAAAACACCTATGACCCACTTGCCTGTCATTAATACGCACAAAATTTTATGTTTTTTGCTTGGTGGGAGATCATTGGAATTAGTAATGAATAACCAATTATTTAAGGAGATTAATATAGTTGGGATAGACCTAATAAATTTATCATAATGTTTTTAAGTTTACAAAAAATTCCTCCATTCATTTTTCTCTTGGCCTACTTAGGCATGTGCTAAAACCAACCTACGGCTAAAATCTTATTTTTTACATAACTTGAGCTCCAACCCTTGGAAGTTCATGAAACATATCAATATGACCTTAATAAATATAACTAATATATTTTTTAGGTTTTATATTATTAATGTAGGGTATCTAGTATTTTAGGCTTATTTTAAGCTTAATTAGAAAAGATGGATGGTAGGTTAGTGGGTCTACCTTGGGAGTTAGGCCATGAAATTTTGAGTGAATCTGAATAAAGATAAAGGGTAATAAATTATGCCTTTATTTTTCATTTAATTTTTTCATATATACAAACCAATGAGCTTTGTGTCAAAATATGGCTTTAAGGAATAGGTCTTAAAGAAAGTAAATATGAGAACTATGAAGGAAATTACAGAACATAGGTAGAACGTGGTTGGTTACAAGTCTTAAATAAGTTTTCAAGGTAGAGACAAGAAGTTAGATTCCAATTATATGACTTGTTACCCCTTAATCATTCTTAATTGGATGTTTCAAGATCTCAAAGATGAGTTATCAAGAAAATAAAAACTCTTATGCAACCTTGATCAAGTCATCATCAAACTAAATGCACACATGTGGAGAAGAGAATTCATAAATGCACCTCTCTCTCTCTCTCTCTCTCTCTCTCTCTCTCTCTCTCTCTCTCTCTCTCTCTCTCTCTCTCTCTCTCTCTCTCTCTCTCTCTCTCTCTCTCTCTCTCTCTCTCTCTCTCTCTCCCCCTATACCCATGCCTAATTTTATAATTCAAAAGGATCCTCATCTTGAGTATGGTAAATCCCTACTCATTTTGTAAGCCATGTTGTCTATTCTCTTACCTATATGAAATTTGAACTCATTCTTACAGGTCAAATGGAGTGTTTAAGAGGCAATATTACGTTAGTATCTTTACACCTCTTTAAAATTAGTAATCTTAGGCTAATAATTATCTACTGCATTCATATTGAAATGTTGATGTATGAGGAATAGATTAGGAGTAGTGTATGAGTAAGTCAGGTCTATGTTCATTATGCATTTTTAAATGTGTGGTAGTGGTCAACAAATTTGGTGTACAACCTCCTTATTTAGGTTGTTTTTAGTTACGTCTATCCAATAGTTTTAATAATAGTTATAGGTGAGAGAATCAAGGAAGCTATTACTATCTAGATATTCACCTCTATGTTGTCTAACATCTGGCCACCCACAACATAGAGGTGTCTCTATTATATATCTTATGTTAGGAGGCTTGAAAAACCTCCTTAAGGGTGCAATTTAGAGTGATAAAAATTAAGTAGATAAAATAGAGTGGTCTAAGAAAATTTAATAATCCATTCAAAGGTTTCTGATGAATAATATTTTTATGTAATAGCTAACTGACACAATACATGCCACTTAAGCCACAAGGGCTGGGTCAGCTATTAGAAACCTAAAATAATTGTTTCATTAATTGTCAACCCATGGTAATTAGATTGATATAATAACTTCACTATATATGATAATGAACCTTCTAATTTGACTCTTGTCAGTTGAATTCTAGGACTTATGAAAAGAAGTTGCATAAAATAGAAATACTTGTAAGGGAAAAAAATTACATGAAATGTATTAAATAAATAAAATAATTTAATTGGAATTTTTACCTAAAAAATATATTGAATCATGAAAATTAAATGTAATTTCTCTTAAACATACATGTAAAATCCTAATATGTAATATAAACAAAAAGATTTACTTATCTATACTAATGAGTAGGATCTCTACTTCAAGTCTTCCTAATGGGTCCTTATTCTCTCATATTTGATCTTCAAACTTCCTCTTAACATAAAAAATGATTAACTCATAATTCTATCTTTTTTCATATCATGTAGTAGTTCAATATTACTACAACAAATTACAATATCTCAATTGGATTTCTTGTTACACTTACACACTTTTAATCTCAAAACAAATTCTTAACAATTTCTACATCTCTAATATATTATATTTATATCATAGGTGGTAATTTTACATTTATGACATAACTAGAAATACAAATAAACATAGCTATAATGAAAACATTTAACTATAGGAAACAAAAATTGGTTATTGAGGTTAAAGTCAGCCTAATGGAACACATTGAATATGTTAGGTCATTCATAACCAAATTTTGGTTAGAGATACCCTAAAAAAAATTATTCATGAAGTCAAAAATTGATATTACAATCTCCAAGATTTTGGTAGGTAGTGGAAAACATAGGATATTTTAACTTTATTCATCTTCTAGTGGCTATAAGCTTTTTATAGGTTATTAACAGTTGTAGTATATTGAATTTTAAGTTTTAAAGTCCTCACAATTTTTTTATTATAAGTATCATCATGTGGCTATAAGATGTGTTGACATATGATCCTTTGACTATACGATGCATTAACATAGGATCATTTGGTTGTAGGATGCATTAATCTGAGTTTCTAATGAAATATCCTATTTTGTTTTGAAATTTATCAAATAAATATTATAATTAATAAACCATACAAAAAATTATAATCATATATACTTAAATCACAAAGAAAAATGTCATTACTCTATGAAATATAGTAATATGTAGCTATCATATATTAGACTTGTTTAAGGTAGGAATATACAAGAGATAGTCTCAAAAAGGTCATATTGGGAGAGGTTATAGGTAGATAATAGATGCTCAAAACATGAAATTTTTGGGGATCATCACACCCCCAAATTGAGATGTTTTTTTTCATTGAGAAACCATCATTTGCATCTCAACTCCACATATAAATCTTAAGTGTAATGGTTCTCAAGAACCACTATACCTTTCACAATAGAAGCCCTATTTCTATTCATATCGTTTCCATTTCCTATCTTCCTTTTTCTAGTCCAATGTCTACTTACCCTCCTAATATAGTATAGGATATTAGAATGGGTGAGGTTGGAACATGATATCTAATATATATTTCCCTTTCCTTATAGAAATTTTGATATATGTATCGACCCTATCAAAATTTGTTACCAGATTAAAGGGTGAGTATGGATCCCTTTTATTTAAATATATGGTTAGTTATCCCTACTTAGCTATGCAAGCTCTATGTGTGTCTACTCATATATAATATCTTTAAACCCAAGTAAAATTTTTGAGGTTCCAAATCTTGTTTTATGAATGAAGAAGAGACTTTTTTTCATTTTTTAGGCTAACTTATTCCTTACTAATGTCTTATATAATTATATATTTCCCTTTGGTCATTAATGTAGTTTCTTGTTCCAATTTCCTTATAATTTATCATTTATTGGACTCTTCAACATTCATTAGCCATATATGCATAAAATTATTTCAATAGTACATACCCTATATACAAATTGAGGTTCCAATCTAGATAAATGAGCACAATATAATTGTAGATATAAAATTAAAATAACTAATATTGTGCCTCTGTTGGGTTAATATTGTACATATGAAATAAATATTTAAGGTCTAATACTTGAGATTCAAGATAAAATTAGATCCTCATGAACTTAAATTTGATGTATTGTTCCTTTAGATATATGGCGTATGCCATAGCATGAGGCCAATAGTTGATAAGATGCTCTATTTTCTTGGCAATTTCCTCCATCTTATATTTAAAATTCATAATTTGTTCCTCATCAACTTGATCTTTCTTCTTTAATGTATCATTTTATTTTTTCAATTGTTTAAAATTTTCAACCCATCCCTCTATTAATTGGATCATGCCAATGGAGAGAGTGAATGGTGTAATATAAATTTCATTCTAAATAACTATGGAAGGAAATGATTTGGCTATAGGTTAGGCACGAACCACTGGTGCTGACTATTGAGGGGTTACAGGTTGGGAGTCATTTGTGGCAATTAGTTTATGTATCTTTGATTTTATGGATACTAATTTATTTAGTCTATGGCCTTCCTACTCCTTCAAATTATTTATTAATAGATCAATTCCTTTTAGTTATTGATCTATAATTGGGAATTATTGTTGTAAGGATGTTACAGTATGTTCTTGAACTAAATCCTCAGATTGTGCTTGTATTGTCTCATTCCATCCAACCTATTGTTCTCCCATATCTTCCTTAATTGGATTTTCTTCCTTATTGTTTTTGGATAACTTTTATTTTTCATCATTTTAATGTCCTTCTTCCATTTATTGATCCTTATCATCCATATCTCTATCTTATGAACCATGGGACGTAGAAGGTCCTTCATTGCTCAATGATGAAACATTAGCTTCTTTAGATTCATTATCATAGTGACCTTCACTAATGTGAATTATAGTAGGGGTTTTGTATGTTAGTTTCTTCATCAATTTCCCTCTTAACCTATGAGATTTCCTTCTATATAATTGTGGAATTTTATATGTATTAGTATCTCTAACTTTTTTAGGAACTTACTCCTATAAATCATATGATGAATAATATTGAAAGGTTAGTTTTATCTTCCTCCTTGTTTTTGCCTTGCCCCTTGAATATTTTTTTGTAGGTATTTGTGTGATTATAGGTTCTTATGTGGCTTTAGGTTCTTGTGTAGCTGTAGTTTTTTGTGCAAGGGGCATCTCCGTATCTACTTATATAGGTATATATTCTCTTTATTCTTATTTAAACACCTATTCATCCTCTAATTATGCTTCCATTTCTTCCTCTAATTCATAATTACCCTCTTCTTCATCTTCACTTTTTATTGTTTTAGGTAATTATAGATATTCTTTTAAACTTAGGGTAGGTATTTTTATATTTAGTCAATCTTGGATAACCAATTGAATTAAGAAGTGATGGGTAAGTAGTTTTGGATTACCCTTTTGATCGTCTATAAAAAATTTCCTTAACATATTTACTATAAATTTTTGAAAATTTATTCTTATTCCATTCATCAAGTAATTAAAATATTTTTATTGGGTTTGATACAAAATGGAATATATACCTGACATATGAAATATCTCACAATGAAAACAATATCTTTACCCCATACTTTTGGTAATGAGAGTTGATTACTCCCTTGTTTGGAAGATATTAAGAGTTCATTCTTTCAAAAATATATTTTCCTTTTAGCCTCTATTTCAAATTTATAATTTCATAAGTATATACTATGTGGTAACCCAACCACCCTATTGATAAGTGTCTCAGTTATATTAATTTTCATGCCCCTTAAAATATAAAAACTGTTATCTAGTCAATTGGCAAATTATTTGGCTTTAGTTGATTGTAGTTGGTTAGCTTCTCAAGACATGTCAATTGCCCTACATTTTGGAATATTTTTGTGACATATATTTGTTCTAATAAAGGTGTGAGATTGGTTGCTTCATGTCATAGATGGTTGCCCCTATAACTATTGAATCTTAGCATGAGTGAGCTATATAATTGAGCATTTGAGCAAGTGAAAGTGTCAATGTAGATTATTATATTTGGGTATGAAAAAAGGATAACGAAAGGTTTTAGGACCATTGATATAAATTAATTATTTTTTAATACTTTAATACCCACATCATGTAGCTCAAGGTGGATGTGAAAAATAATATCCACCATTATGGAAATTATGCCCCCAACTATCAAATCACTCATCCCTAGGTGATATAAAATCATGGCATGTGTGATTAGTTAGATGAGAAAAATGGGGATGGTATCTTTGGTGGAAGAATGGAATAAATGGATTTTTAATGGAAAATATAGTTTAAAAGGATTGATATGGGTCTTCTCCTAGTAATAGGAACTTGATTAAATAAATATAATATCATAATTACTATATAAAAAGAATAATTAAAATAGGTACTTTAGAAAAAACTAAAATTAATACCTTAATCATCATGATTAGTTATTACTTGAATATGCATGGTTATAAAGAGTGAACCTAGATGATGTCATTATGTCATTGTAGAGTGAGTAAATGGCATCTAAACATAATTTGTATGGTTAAAGTGGAAGTTTCTTTGGATTTTTGATGACTTTTGAGAATGATGGTGACCATTAAGAGGTGAATTCAAGTGGCTGAGGAATATGGATGTTGTATTACTATGGTCCAATGGAGTGTATATAACTCATAATAAGTAATATAAAACTCCCAAGGAGTATAAATGCAAAAAATTCATGGAGTGACATAATAATTGGCTTTTTCATCCACCAACCCCTAGGATAAATATGTATATAATCTTGCAAGAACCAATAATAGTTGGACCTATAGGTGTACTTTTCATCCTTTTCTAAAGTATTTTAGAGAATGTTATTAAATAAATATTAAAATACTTCTATAAACATGGTACCATATGCAAAAAATATACTTTTAAGTATTATACAAAAACTATCATGAAGCCAGGATATGTTGGAGCACACCAATTTGTATCCCACAACAACAAAAATTAATCTTATAAAAATAGAAAAGGATCATGTAGAAACAGAAATTGATCTTCTAGTAATATGAATTAAGCTTATAGAAACAAGAATTAATCATGTAACAATGATAAAAACTATTAAAATAAATAAGGATGTGAAGAAGGGTTGAAATAAATTCCCTTAATGCTATAACCTAATAGTACTAGCAGTAGAAACTTGGTTTATTCTTGGAAAGTGATGAAGAAGGGTTCAAAGAAATTCTTTTACTATAATAAAAATGATATCCTTGTGCTAAGATAGAGACAACTTATTTTCATCAATAATCTAGTTGGTGAAATTTTCCTTATAACTTATACAATTTGAGTATATGTACATTGACTAGTACATGATTGTGGACTAGTCAATAGTCTGCAACTTAAGAGCTCCATTATCAAAAATTATTTCTATCTCATATGGGCCAATATGTTTGATTTGGAGATTAACCTTATGATTTTTATATTTGGAGTCAAAAATTAAATCTTGATCCCATGGTTGGAATGTTTGGGTCTTGATGTGTTTATCATGCCACCCATTTTTTTGTCGTTGCACAACTTGAGTGTGATAGAGTGCCTCTTTTCCAAGGTCATCTAAAGCATTTAGATAGAGGATTACATATTATTAAGCTTGTGATATAATGATTCCCAATTATATTTTTATCACTAATGTATTATTTTCAAATTTAATGTCTTATGTGATAAAGGTCAGAGTGTTCTTAGACTCTATGAACTATCACTTTAATAAACTATCAAACTTCTATGTTTTATGAAAAACCCTAGAACATGGGTTTAAGAAAAAAAATTCCTATATCTCAATTTTAAACCAATGTCTTAAAAATTTGGGGAAATTTGATATAATTTGTGTAACTTGAAAATTTTCCCACTGTCATGGCCTTAAAATCCACATCAATACCCTTTTTATAATATTTCTAGCCTCAAGCAACATTGGAAAGAAACATTATTAAGATGCAATAAATAGTATTATGTCTCTATTTTTGGGGCCTCATGGATGAAAATAGAATCAACACCATGTAATATATGGAAATCAACCTCTAGGATAGAATTATTGACATATGAGTATGCCCCGTCAGGAGATCTAGTACCCTTTCTAGCCCCAAGATGACATTTCCCCACATGAAAGATAGAATCCATAATTGGAGATATATGTATCAACAGCCTCATGATTAAAAACTAGAATCACCACCACATTTGGTTGGTGAGTAACCTCTAAGATGGTTGGTGAGTAACCTCTAAGACCACATTTTTTTCATCTGAGGATGCTTAGTTAGAAGATGGAGCACCTATTCTATCCTCAAGATGACATTTCCCTATAAATAAAAATCATTGTTTTTTAAGCAAATTTTAGATAGGCATAAAATGAAAATCATAAGCCATATCCATGAACATAAATAAAAATCATGTTAATGTCAAATCCTTATGATTTCACTCTAAATCCCTTGGATTTAAAATCATAGATAAAATCATGGCACAAGATTTAGTGATCAGTCCTAAATGAAACTTTTATGTAGTCAAGAGACATTTTCACTTCCAAGACCTCCACTTCTAAATCCATCACTTCCAACACATTGAGATGTGAAGTTTACATATGTTCCCACTTCCATCACCTTGAAATACATGAGAATATCAATTTTTTCAATTTTTTTCCTTGAGCAACATTGATAAGAAACATTATGAAGATGTAAGCCATAGTTGGTTATATCTATCTCTATGGCATCTTAGATGAAATATAACATTTAAAATAAATTAGGGGTGGTTATTATCCTTAATAAAAATATTCTTGGCATTTGATTATGCTCGAATAGGAAACAGAGCTCATGTTACAACCTTAAGATGGTATTTCCCTAGATGCAAGTATCTCTAGGGCCACAAGACTAAAAGCCAACATCACCACCGCATAAATGGTGTTAACTAACATTTAGGATTGTATTCATATCATTTTATCATGCTCGGTTAAGAGAAGAAACACCTATTTTGACCTCAATATGGTATTTCCCTAGATGTAAAATGCAAGACACAATTGGAGATCTCTATGTTTGGGGCCGCGTGACTCAAAAATAACATTTAAAACATGCTGGGAATTTCTATTAATTTTTATTACCATTAATTTTCAACCAAGTACACTTGGTTATTATATTATACTTTCATTCTAATATCAAGATGATATTTCCTTAGATGCAAGATGTAAGCCATAATTGGAAATCTCTTTCTTCGGTGCCTCATGACTAAAAATTATAATCTCCACCATGTTTGGGGTGGATATTGACCTATAATAACACATTATTAGTATATTATTATGCCTATTTAGGAGAAGGATCACCTGTTCGATCCTCAATAAGTTATTTCCCTAGATGTAAGATGCAAGCCACAGTTGGAGATATCTATCTTTTGGGTCTTGTAACTTAAAATTATCATTGACAACACATTGGGGTGGATATTATCCTCTAGTAATGAATTATTGGAATTTTATAATGATTGGTTAAGATACAAAGCACCCATTATAGCCTCAAGATGACATTTCCCTATAAGGCAAAATTATTATTTTTTATACAAACTTTGGACATGCATAAAATAGAAGCTATAAATCATATACACAAACTAAAAGAACTATATAATGATCATACAATTATTATTTCAACATTAATCCATTATATTTAAAATAATAAATAAATCTTTGGAATAAGATTCAATGATTAGTGCTAAAATGCAACATTTATGTAGTTAAGACATAGGTTATTTACATCTAATAGACATTTATACTTCAAGGACCTTCACTTAAAAATACATTACTTAAAACACCTCAAGATGTGAAATTTAAACATGATCCCATTTTTATAGCCTCATAATCCATGAAAATACCAATTTTTACAATATTTCTAGCCTCAAGCAACATTGATAATAAACATTGTCAATATGCAACACGTAATTGGAGACCTCTATCTTTGAGACCTTATGGATGAAAATAGAATTCAAAATCATGTTAAGCTGGTGATTAACCTATAGTAATAAATTATTGGAATCTGAGTATTCCTAGTTAGGATACAAATCACCTTTTTTACACTCAACATTTCAATTCCCTATAAGGCAAAACTTTTACTTTTTAGGCAAATTTTGGAAAGACATGAAATGGAAATCATAAGTCATATCCACAAACTAAAAGAACCATCACATACCTATAATATACATATATTTTTCTATAAATTTAAAATGAGTTAAAATAAATAAATCAAAATATATTCATCCTTTTTTGAATAAACCCTACATTTTCTTATGACATGGAAGCAAGAATAAAAATGCATAAATTGAGCAAAACAATGTTTCATGACATGATCAAAATGTCAAAAGTTTTATTTTTAGGTTATATAAATTTTATACTCTATGACCAATGGATGATATTGTACAATTTTTATCAAACTCTAGGGTTTGCTTATATTTGCATTCTCAAAACTATTTTTTTATGGGTTCTAGAGCTTGGAACATGATAACAATAAGGAATGAGATCAAACAAAGAAACATAGATATGAGTCCAAATGGAAAATACACTTGATAATCACAAAATAACATATATATCTATTAAAAAACATTTTAATGGTTGGTTACAAGTCTGATATAACTTAGAAAACATCAACAACCATGTTGTTCAAACCATTCACTCCATGAAAAATGATATATATGCAATAATAAGTCAATAACTAATCAAATGATTAAACTATAAGAGTATGAACAATATTATATAAACCTGATTTTATTAATTTATTATTTCAAAACTACACAAACACCCTTGAAACCTCCTTACACACTATTCATCAATCCAACCAACTGAGTTTATCCTTCATTTTATGCTCTTCTAAGACTCTTATAGCTATGGTCTAAAATCTATCTAACACAACTGATGTCTAAACATAATTATATCTATTTATTGATCCCATAAACCTCAAGATGAATTTTCCTTAGATAAGTAAAAATATTCAATCATATACATGAATCGAAATATTCTCTTAGCTTCAATAATATGGAATTATCTACTAGTAATGCCAACCACATGAAGGTAGAAGCTAATTTGGCACCACTAACCTAGAATAAATATGTTAATATGTCAATGAATTGAAATTTATATGTAATAACTAAGAATTATTTTTTAAATTCAACACATTTGGATTTCAAAAATTAACATACCTTAGAATTTCAATCTAAGGAACCACTAGGATCGACTTTATTCTTTATAGTAGCAATAATCTCTTCTTGATCACATTCACGAGCCTTTCATAGAGTTCATTTTAAAAACCTAACTTGATGTTTATGTAATTAAACATTGTTTTAAAAAAAACAAATTTAGATAGTGGAGTGCCTTCCTATATAATTCATAGTCTTCAAAAAACCATACACTTGATTTTTTATACGATAACATTGAATCCAAGTTCTGATAGCTAACACAGACCAAAAGGGATAGTGAATGTTTTCTCCATCTATGACTGCATAAGTCAATTTATATTTTTCCTCTAAACATTGGATCAAGTAATAATCTATCCTCTCCTCATTATTATTATCTACAATAACTTCATAAACATTCCTTGCATCACAAAATAAAATATGATTTAATAACATGGCTTATTGATATATTTACCAAATTTAGTATAATTATGAAAGACATATTAAATATATGGATTTACTTAGTTTCACTATATCAAATATAAGGTATAATACATGTGATGATGTCAGATCTATAATTTTTAATGCTAGTTAAACCTGATAAGTGTCAATTAGTTTTGGTGGCCTACAACTCCATTCATTCACCCATTCTTGTGACTCACACTTGTTCAAAATAAAGTCAATACATGCAGAATAAAAACATGCCATGTGCCTATTATGAACCATCCAATAATTTATGTTTGAGTTAAAAAATGAGTGTAACTCACTCGATCCTATTAATATCATATAATATTCATATCTTACCAATTTTTCATCCTCTATTTGCTATAAATATATATGAATAATGGAATTTTGTTGAGAATCGTGGCCCATAGTTACATGAAAACATTCAACTATGTTTTTTGCATCTGTCAATTCAATGGCATCTTAAAACATTAACTCCTCTCTTGAAAGTTCTCTTTTGACACATGATCTTGCATTGTCATGTTCCCATTTTCCATGGCATGCTTAAATTAAATTATAAATATTTTATACACTAGTGGTCACATGCATATTGCATATATATAAGAACATCCACGCATTCTTAAATTATGATGTGCAGTTATTTGACCAAATATAATGTTTATTGAAAGTAATCTTGCTTTCACTTAAGTTTCCATAAAATATCTCAAAATATCCTTGCAAATATTATTAATAATGCCTTAAATAATTAATAACATAGAATTGGTAATATTTTAATATTTTTAAATCATGTTATGTAGTATCAGGTCAATGCATGAATGCTATATATGTAAAAAGTGAAACATGTATTGAAATCTAGTGTTATGATTGAACCTATCTTTGTGGTTACAATGTGTAATTATTTGTAAATTCAACTACTAAAATAATAGTACCAAGCGAGAATGTGTCCTTAATTAACCTAAATTATTAATCTATCCATCAATATCTATGCGTGTGCCTTGCATACTCATATATAATTTCCTCCCTAATTTTTCCATAAATTTAGAAACATGTCTTTATTCTATAACAAGGTCACACATTTTTTATTCCTTTCCATCATTTTATTGATATGTCACATATTTATATTTAATAAAACCAACATATTATTTTCCAATTTCATGTGTACTCTCATCATGGGTACAATTTTTAAATTTTGCCAATCCACCATAAATGTTTCAAGTTCCATCCAAACATGCCATGTTATAAAAAAAATATCCATCTCATCATTCACAAAAAATGGATGGAATAAATTCCTTTTTTGATTTTGGTGGAGATTATACTCCACAATCTTATAAAATATTTTCGGCATATAAAGTAAAATAAACATGATAAAGATATCATAATACATTGAAAACTCAACATGTTCTCTACAACAAGAAGTTGTGTGTGTGATTGATTTTCACATAGAAGGCTTTGGCCCTTTCAAAATATCTTTGACTAATAGAGATATGTGGATATTTATTGAAAAATTTAGAGTACAATTATGTTTGATTCATATCCAAAATAGGTTTAGGATGTGGTTCATGGTTATGAGAACCAACTCTTCTTTTCACTACATCTCTAATATTACGTGATACCCTTATGTTATCTTTCTAAAACTTTAAAAAGTATATATTTTAGGGAATAAACTATAGCCTTGTATTTATATGGGATTATATCATAAAATGCCCATAATTCATTGTTATTGACAACATGGGTATGTGATTGGAGTTGTAAGATAATTTCATGGATATTTCCCATAATGTGACCATGTTATTTAAATTATGTCTCAGTAATTACCGAGCCATAAAATGATCATGTTAATACATAATATGATTACATTATTTAAAACCAATAACGTAATCACACTAATAATGAAATAAAGAAAATTAAAATCAATAATGTGACCACATTAATAATGCAAACACATTCGTTGTGTTTACTATAAAAAATAAAAAAGTGAACCTGAACACAAAATTTCCTCATTTTTCGTTTGAGTTCTTTATTCCAATCACTCTCCTCTACTCCAAAACTATATTTTATTTTAGTGAGGCCAAAAATTTATAGAATTCATCCCAATAATCTAGATACATCAACTAATTGATGATGCCACCATGTAGAATAGGTAAGTGCTAAAAATCTACATCCATTAACCCTAAATTTTAGTTTTCTCCATTATTTTGATTTTTTTATTAATTATTTATTTATTTTAAATAGACTATGTTGCTTACCCTCATATTCCTCAACCTAACTCTCCTCAACCTCCACCTAACACTCTTATTCCTCAGCCTAACCCTCCTCCTAACCTTCATTCTATCCATCCGCCTAACCCTCCTATAGTTCCACAAAATCCTTTAGGTAGTGATGAGAGTCTAGTTGACCACATTATGGAAAATAAAACTGAAATTGAAGAATTAATTAGGATAATTAGGGATCCTACTTTAACCAAAACCCACTAAACCTCTCTAGTAAATTCCCTAGAGTCATTATTATGTCAAATTAACTCTATAATGACTCAAATTGATAAATGGGATTCATATCAGGATAGTTGTATGGCTTATTATGCTGATAAATTACCAACACATGAGGTAAAGAATAAATAAATATCAAAATCTCCCTTTTACACCTTATTCATAGACCCATCTACCAATTCACCATTTCTAGTAACTAACTTCTAGGACTGATGGTGGATGATGTTTGATTATCCACTATGTAACAACGAAAAAGTCCTATTTTTTTAGGAAACTCTACTGTGATTTTATCCTTAATGATATTTCAAATTATTTTGATTATAGTGAGTTTCAAGGCCAAAGGAAAAGCTCTGCATAGGATCGACTAGGTAAACATCATGTTCCTACTAATCTTACAAGGATCTATATATAAAAGTCACTTCAACCTAAGATACCCTTTGTAGTTGAATAGGTAATGTAGATCGATAATATACATACACTTAGTTTTCTCATAGATACACTCATTCAACATAAAAGTATGATTTCAAATATTGATGATAAATATACACCATCAAATATGCATACCCAACCCTGCCCTTGTAGATCTTGTGGAACTATATTCAATGGACCTTCTGATGACGATTATGGTGGTTCAAAGGGATTGGTTAATATACTTATGAGTGATGAGTTTTTGGCATGCACATATGGCATGTAGACATAGGCCACTACACAAATGGAGGTATATTTTATATAAATGTCAAGTTAAATCTAAGTTATATTTGAAATTTATTTTAGCTAAAAATTATTTTACATATAATTTGAATAATATATATGTAATTTTTTATGTCCCAGGAGGAGATGGTGACTTCATCATCATATTCCACATTTATAAGATTTGACTTAACACAATTATTATTTACATATATGATTCCATCTACTGGTGCATTCACTACTACATCTATCTATGTTAAGATGACACCTTTTGCTTATATAGAGGAAAATTTTTCAATTAATATTATATAAAGGTAAAATTCAAGTATAGTTATATTAAATAAATTATTGTTTAATAAAGGAGAAAAAATTGACATATATATCTTTCATATTTTATATAAAATCAAGTAAGACCTTTTTTACATCTAGTTGATGGCTCATTTAGACACTAATCCATCACAGTGAGATAAGATATGTAGAGCCATTGGTAATGTAATTCTATCTGCATAGGCACTAAAAAAGGTACATATTAACTTGTAATTTTGAATTGTAGAAATAGACTTGTATTAATAATTTTACTAGATACATGGGGTAAATATAGCTTATGTGAATGCATTGTGTATACTAGGTTATACCATGATATTTGATAGTCTCATTCAAATGATTACTAGGTCAAATTTTTATGTTTCTTCCCTATTCTAGATGATTGTTTGAATAGTTGAGCCTGTCATTGACTCATTTGAGCATCAAAAATAGATTGATCAAGATCACGAGTTTATAGTAAGTGCATGTTTAAATTATTTATTATTATAGTTTAAAATTAATTTCTTAATAAGTGGTTGAATATATTTAATGTTAATTTTTTAATAATACTTGTATTTGAATAGGTTTAGTTACAAGTGAGCTATGGAGAAATCTAAGGCATTTGATGGATCTCTATATACAAGTAAAGCATCCATAATAGAGTCTTCCTTGAGGAAGGAAAATAGTGGGAGGTTATTTGATGATTAGGATATTTCACATGAGATGTACTTTTTTGTATTATTATATGGTAATTAATGCATTTTGGGCATTGTATATGTGTATATGACATTCATCAGACAATAGATATTGTGTTGGTAGATGTATTTTTTTTTATGTCTATCATGGAAATCTAAGTATTGTTGACATTAAACATGTGCCTATAAGATTTTTTATAAGTTTTCATCTGAGTTATGTTAATTTATATTTCATTTTAATTTAAAATGTTATCTTATAGTGTTTTTTTGATCTTCCAAACTATTATCTTTTGGATATCATATCTAATGTTATACATGAATCAGGATTAAAAATTTAATCTTTTAAATTCTATAAATCTCTAATCTCACATATTTTTTAAATTAAATTTTTTATTTTATTGTGTGTACTGGACATAACTGATGACACTCTTATCTATTTTGAATTTTTTGTCACCCATTTACATATTTTCAATTGATCATTAGCATAACTTGATTGCAATTAAGGGCCATACCCAGTCATGTTCATACTTATATAATGTAGAGATATAAAATAATTCAAAAATACCTACAAATTTCTCACTCTGATACATACACCTACAAACCTGATCTTTCACCTTCACCTAGATCTAAAGACTTTTTGGCTAAATTTTCTTAAAACTAGGCCTACTACTTGTATGGCTTCTATGATTCTTGTTCCTCTATATTTTACCTCACCTCTTGAGTAATCTCTATTAATACCTCTTATGCATTCAACTCTTTCACTATCCTCCAACCTACCCCTTTTCTCATTCACTCTTAACACTCTATCACTATACATTAAAAATAGGCTTGGCTATACCTAGATGACTTCCTCTTCTTTAATAATTTCTAGAACACTTCCTCTATCTCTTATATCCACCTATACAAAATTAATTCAACCCACTAAATCTAATTTCATAGGCCTCCACACTTCTTTAAAATTTCTTTCACTTTTTCCCTTCAACACCTATTTGGCCTAATAGGACTAATGCATGTTCTTCAGACTAGTTTTTGACCCTTCAACACCTCACTCCTTGTGTACTCAATTCCACATTTAAGTCTTTATAACCAAATCAATTCCCATTAATATTTTTATTGATTGTTAGGCCTATTTTTTAAGGATGTTAGGCCTCCTAAAATTGATCTTTCATAATATTACAAACCTACTATAGTCTCCAAATCACCTTGAACACTTAAAATACCCTTTCATGCAAAAGTGGGTGATAAATATGAGAGAATAGAGTTGCATGGGGCTGTCTAGTTTTTTAGGAGTAGGGGGAAATAGTATGTGTCAGTAGAGTACGTAGAAGGTTTAGGAAAGAGGGATAAATGGAGCAAGAATATGGAAAATGGTGTTTTCCATGAGGCCAAGTATATGATTGTGGATCATATTTTAAATATTTATGAAGTTAAATAAAATGTGTTATCTACTGTAAGAACCTCCTTATCATTATGTTTTAAATGTATTTGAATAAACTTTGATTTTTGACAGTGTCATTGAAGCCTAGATATAACATACTGTGCTAAGTTATAGGTATGTGGAATATTGAGTGTTTGAAGGTAGATATAGTTGTAATTTCACCCTAAAATAAGGGTGGTTTTAGGAAAATAGGTCATGGAGATACAACTTACTATAGTCATATAGAAAGAGTTTAATTGAGTTGTTAGAATTCAAAAAAATTATAGATACTTGCATATATCAGATTAAATTTTCTAAGCATAAATTTCATGCATCATTTGAAAATAAATAGTTAGTTTCCATGAAATTGTACAAGGATTAACAATAAGTTTAATTAAAAAATATTAGTTCTAAGTAAAGTACAATTATGCAAAGCCTTGATTTTGAACAAAAACTAGGAGTGATAACATGTCAAGTGGAGAAGGTAATGTCCAAAACAATTTTATTTATAACATTATTATAGATTAAAAAAACCACCACCTATTTTAACCTCAAGAACACCCTTACCAATAAAATAAAAATGTAATTTTTAGCCTAAGTTCAAGCATGCAAAAAAATGAAAATTGTAAGTCATCTATGTAAACCATCAGATCCATACCCTACCTATTTAATCACTATTATTTCACCTCATATCACTCATTTGTAACCTTTGAGATAAATTTTTGGCACAAGTTGCAGTGATGGGTCCTAAAATTTAACTTTTTGGCCTTGAGTAGGCAACTCTTGAGCTCCAACTGTCATTTCTACCTTTGAGACCTCCAATTGAGAATCTATCACTTTTACCACATATAGTTAGTAAAATTACATTTTATCACACTTAAATGACATTCAAATGATCCTGTAAGTACATTTTAAATACCAATCAGGAGTATAAAAACACTGACACTAAATGTTGTCAAAGTTAAAGTTGTGGTTGCAAAACTCTACTTCTAATGCTTCCTTAAAAAGTGGAAATTCCAACATATCTATGGGGGTATATAACATAAAATACATGTTTATTACCCTCCCATCATTCTTTTTCTATAAACCCAGCACCCATTTTTGCCTCAAGAATGCCCTTCCCAATACAAGAAAACTATAGTTTTTAGCCTAAGTTCAAACATGCATAAAATGAAACTTGTAACTCATTTATTCAAACTTTCAAATCCTTACCCTAAATTTTTAATCCCTATAATTCATCTCATAACACTTATGTGGAATCTTTTAGATCAATCCATGTCATAATTTGCAATGACGGTTCCTAAAATGAAACCTTTTGGCATTGAATAGATAACTTCTTGAGCTCTAACTGCCATTTATACCTCTGAGACCTCCACTTGAGAATATATCACTTATATAAAATATATATATGTAAATTACATGTTTTCACACCTCCACAAATTTCAAATCCACTTGGAATTTCATTTTTATTACCATTTAGCAGTGTAGGAACACTGATAACAAATGTTGTCAAAGCTGAAGTTGTGGTTGCAAAACTCTGATTTTGATACTTCCCGACCAAAAAATTGGAAATGACAACATGTATGGTGTGTGTATAAAATTTATGAAAAATATTTTTTCCTAAAATCATTCCCAATCGACAAACCCACCACCCATTCTACCCTCAAGACTGCCCTTCTTAATATAAAATAAATGTAAATTTTTAGACTAAGTTCAAACATGCATAATAAAACACCTATAACTCATTTTAATGAATTTTAATATCCACCTACCTATTTATTACCTATAATAACACACCATATCACTTATTTTCAACCTATAATAGAAATGTGTGGCACAAGTTTTAGTGATAGATCCTAAAATATAATTTTTTAGCATTAAATAGGCAACCTCTTAAGCTCTAACTTACATGTCTAGCTCTGACACCTCAACATGAGAATATATTACTTATATTTCATATATATATATATATATATATATATATATATATATATATATATATATATATATATATATATATATGAAAATTACATATTATCCATTTATTATTATTATTATTATTTTGGGCTACAGGAATCGGTACTGTATTGCTTAAGGACTCAGTACAGCATGGTCCCCCTATAACCTGCAGTATACTTGGTAAACTTTTTAATGTGACCAGCGATGCTGGCGTGACACACCCTCCAGTACCATGGGGTGGGGGGGCTAGAACTCGTGACCAGCAGAGCCGCAATGAAATTACTTAACTGATCGAACTAAGACCCCCGCCCATCCATTTTTTATTATGTTATAACACACCCAAAAGATAATTTTCACTACCATTCAAGAGCACACAAACACTAACAACAAATGTTGTCAAAAATGAAGTTACAATTGTAAAACTCTAATTTTGATGCTTTCTGACCAAAAACTAGAATTTATAACATCTCTAGGGGTATATAACATTTAATAATTAGATCTTTGACTCCCATCATGCTCGATCAATAAACCTACCACGCATTTTGGCTTCAAGAATGCCCTTTCCAATACAATAAAAATGCAATTTTTAGCCTAAGTTCAAACATGCTTAAAATGAAACCTGTAAATCATTTATATGAAATGTTATATCCATCCCCTACCTCATTAATACATCTAATAACACCCTAGAGCACTTAGGTTGAACCCCTAATATGAATATGTGGCATAAGTTGCAGTGACGAATCCTAAAATGCAAAATTTTGGCATTGAATAGGCAATTTCTATAGCTCTAACTATCAAATCTACCTCTAAGACCTTCACTTGAGAATCTATGATTCAATCACATTTGTATATATAAATTACAGGTTATAACACCTCTAAAACATTTAAATCCACTTGAAAGTGCATTTTCATTACCATTTAGGAGTGAAAAAACACTAAGTACTAAATATGTTAGCTTCTCTTATCTTAAAGAATATGTAATTCATTCCTAATAGTGCCAACCATGTGAAGGAGAAAGATTATTTTGAACCACTAACCTACAAAAAAATGTTATTAAGAAATTAAAATAAAATTTATATATACTACCTATAAAATAAAAAAACATCTGGTAAAATTAATTACATTTATTTTTGAAAAGTCAATATACCTACATATTTCAATCCAATGAACCACTAGGATCTGCTCTAACCTTGATAGTTTCAAGAATAGATTCATGGTTTGACTCTTGAACTTTCCATAGTTCCATGTTTAATGGCCTCCCATGATATTTTTGTAATTGAATATTCATTATAAGAATTAAATTTTGAATATTTCAATATCTTCTTCTGCATTTCAAACCCTTCAAAAAACCATTGATCTAATTTTTTTATAAGATATCATCGAAACCAAGTTCCAGTGACTACCACTGACATAGTGGGATAGTCAATGTTCTCTCCATATATAACTATGGAAGTGAATTTTTTATTTCTCTCTACACACTGACATAATTAGTAATTTGTGCCCTCTTTATTTTCTTCATCTACAATAACTGCAAAACCATGCCATATATCCTGAAAAATAATTTTTAAGTAACACTATGAAGATATATAATGAAAATAAATTGTACACAGTGAAAATTATTCTAGATGGTTGCACTAGATCAAATACATGGTAAAAATCATCTAATAATTCATATTTGTAAGTTTTAATATTATTCTAACCTGACATGTGTCAATTAGAATTAGAGATTATAAACTTTAGTCATCCATCCACTTTGTGACTCATACTAATTCTAAATAGAATCCATGAATGCAAAATATAAACATGCCAAGTGTCTCATTTGAATAGTCTAATCACTAGCATTTGAGATATGAAATGAGTGGATCTAAGTTGAACCTATTAGATTAATACAATCCTCATACTTTTCCAAGTGTTCTTCCTTCATTAGCTAGAAGTTTCTATGGATGGTACAATTTGGTTGATCACAATGACACATGTTCTCATTACACCATTCAACCACAGTTTTTATACATCAAATTAACACCCTCTTTAAATTTCAACTCCTCCCTTACAAATATTCTTTTTACACATGATCTAACACCATCATGCTCCCATTTTCCATGGTCACCTTGGTGAAAATCTAAATTATTCTACACTACTCAACTAATAAAACATTTATGTATTATTTAAATGTGATGTGCAATTTTCTAACCAATTGTAATGTTGATTGAAATTCATGTTTTTCTAACTCAAGTGTTTATAAAAATTATAAAAATAACCTTGCACATACATTGAACAAGGTGGTTAGTCATCCTTAATATATAAATGGTACTCGCTTAATATTTTTTGTTGTTGATCTATATTATTAGGGGTATTCATGAATTCTATATGCACGAATATGACAACTTGTGATAAGTTGTAATACTACATTTGAACTTATATTTGTGGTTTCAATGTGTAGTTTTCAAAATGTTAACTACTGAATTAATAAAACCAAGTGGGAATGTATCCTTTCTTATCTTGAAATTTTCATGCAAACATATAGCCCTATGTGTGTACCTTGGATACTCATAAGTAAATTTCTACCTAAATTTGACCAAAAGTTCAAAAACAAGTATATTTTTGTAACAAGCTCAAATCTTTTTGATTATTTTACTTCTTTTAATTGATAAGTCACCAATTTATATTTCCTTAAACCAACTAATTCCTATCTAATTGTACTTGTACTCTCTTCATGGATGATTTTTTTTTATTTTGTAAATCCACTACAAATAATGTAATTTCCATCTAAACATGATTTGTTAAAAAAAAATTATCAAACTAGTTTTTTGAAATAAAGTACTTGGAAAAAAATTTCTAGCTGATTTTGGTGGTAATTCAATGCCACACTTGTAAAAAATGTTGTTAGTATGAAAAATAAATTGAATGTGGAAAAAAAAACATCATAGTGCATTTAAAATTCAACATGTTTCCTATAACAACAAGTGGTGCTTGTGTGATTTATTTTTAGATAAAATGGTTTTTCCATCCCAAAACATCTTTCAAAAATAAACTTTTGTGGATGTGTTTTCAAAAATTTAGAGTAAAATTGTGTTAGAGTCATATCTAAGAAATACTTTAGATGCAGTTCATGGTTATGAAAACCAACTCTTCTTTTCACTACATCTCTTGCATTAGATGAAACTCTTATATTTTATTTCAAAAATTGATTAAGTATCTCTTTGATACCATCGGATATAGCCTTGTTAATTTGTATAATTATACCAAATAATGGAAAGAACTCATTGGTATTAGGTTCATTAAGTCTTTCACATACTTCAATTTCTTTCATTAATGTTTTTATGTTTATATTAAGTGTTCGGATTATTTTTTAAAGCATTCATTTACTTCTTATTTTTCCCTTTAATATAAAAGTTGTAAGTATATTATAGGTATGTTTAAAATCTTAGGTGTGCGATTTTGGGCCTATAGTATGATATTCATCATGTAGATTTTCAAAAAACTCATTGTTTTTATCATCCAAGTTAGATGTTGTTGGTATTAATGTGTACATAATAGGTCCCATCTTAATCAATTTTATTAAAAAAACAAATAATTGACATATTTGACTATCATAATCTAATTTATGAAACAAACTATCCAAAATTTGTTGATCCAGTCTTCTTGAATGAAGATCTAACATTTTGGTATGCATTAGTTCTAAAACATTTTCATTGATTTCAATTAAATACTTGTCTTTTTTATGCACAATTATTGTAGGTGTTGTTAATGGTGGAATTTTTTGAGAGGGTGTTTGAAAATCATTATTATTTTCATTGTTTAGAGGTGCGATGACATTTTCTTCATTGTGTATTTCTTCATTATATGTCATATGTTATTAGTCCTAATATGTACATTGTTTTCATCATTCATGTTAGATGTTATTTGTCCTAATGTGTACATTATAGTTCCCTTATTAATCAATTTTATTAACAAAACAAATAATTAACATCTTTGACTATCATAATCAAATTTGTGAAAGAAACTATCCAATTTTTTTTTATCTAGTCTTCTTGAATGGCGTTCAAACATTTTGTCATGCATTAGTTCTATAATATTTTCATCGAATTCAATTAAGTACTTATCTTTTTTACACACAATTATTAGATATGTTGTTAATGGTGGAGTTTCTTGAGAGGGTTTTTAAAAATCGTTATTGCTTTTATTGTTTAGAGGTGGGATGACATTTTATTCATTATACAATTCCATGAAATTTTATTGATTGTTAATTTCATCATTTTTTGTTTCCATCAAATTTTATTCATTCATGGGGGGTAAAATATCATACATAGACTCATCATGAACCAAATAAAAAACTTTTAACTTTGAAAGTAAATTTCCAACACCATCTAATTCATTATTGTCAATCTAATTATTATTTATTTAATTATGTTGAATTTAATCAGTTTTTTAATTTAATATGGTCCATTTCATAATTTTTTATTTCATTATTGTCAATTAGCTCATTATATATGGCATTTGGTTCATTAGGATCGAGGTTTATACCTTATCTTAAATAAAGTTTTTACATTCATATCTTGTGTTTCTCTCTCAAATATATTGATTCCTCTAGTGTTTTGTACTAAAATATATTCCTCTTCCTTAAATGTAATATGTCACCAATCAAGGACAACTGATAGCTTATCAAATCTAGGTCAAAATAAGTACACAAGTGCTACATGTCCCACAGAACTACACATAAAATGTTTGTGGGGACCTATTCTTAATTTGGGTCAAAAATAGATGTTAAAAAGTGATTTTTATCTATATTAATAATAATGAAATCACATTATATAAGTCAATCAATTTATTCTTAATATAGATTAGGTATTAGTGATTATGGATAAGGGCACTAGTGCATAAGGTTTAGGGATTAAGGATTAGGACATTATGACATTAGGGCATAATGCTTATAAGTTATGTTTTATGGTTTAGGTATTATGGATTAGGGTTAAGGGTGTATATAAGGCCTAATACCTCTATGTAATGTGAACCTTATTCTTACTATAAAAGGATGTTAATTTGGGCTAAATCAATTAGTAAATAGGTTACAATTTTGTGTATAATGTTTAGGGTTTATGTTTTAGGGATTAGGGTTTAAGGTATATATGGTTTAAGGTGTACATAGGTTCCACTATGTTTTAGGCTCAATTACCCCCCACATGATCACAAATTGAGCCAATTAGTCAGTTGAGACAATGAGTAATGTGATTTGGGCTAAATTAATTCATTCATACCTAATTATTAGTATAAATGATGTTAGTTAGTTCTAAACTAATTATTTTAGGGTTTAAAATATAGGGTATAAGTTTTATGGTTTAGGTCTTAGGGTTTAAGAACTATAAATTTTAAGGTTTAGGGAACACAGGTTCTAATCATAAAGATAATTGAGGATAATTTTAATCGCTTTGATATATTTGTGACTATATAATGTGATTTTAGGTTGTCATTATACCACATATCATCATGAAAATTAAGTGAATTAGTCAAATGGGGCAACAAATCATATTATTTAGGCCAAATTGACTATTGTGAACTTAATTATTAGTATAAATGATTTTAATTTGTCCTAAAATGATTGGATAATGGTTTAAAGAATTTTAATTTATGGTTTAGAGTTTAGGGATTAAGATCTTTAGGTATTAGGGATTAGGGTATATAAGGTACAATCATGAAGGCAATTGGTGAAAATTTTAGCGCATTAAACCTAGATCTGAGTAAATAATGTGATTTTAGGCTCAATTCTCCCCCACAACATCAAAGATTAAGCAAATTATGTAAATTATGATAATTAATGATGCAATTTTGACCAGTTTTATCCCTATGAAACTAATTCTAACTATATAAATAATGGTAATTAGGGATAAATTTATTGGTTTAGGGTATAAAGTCTATAGTTTAAAGTGTTTAGGGTTTACGACTTATGGATTAGGGTTTAAGTTAAATGGTATATGGTTTAGGGTTTAAGGTATAAGATATAGGGTCCAATAACTAAGGTAATTAATGAAAATTTTAGCTTCTTACACCTATTTATGAAAATTACCTTCAAGTTTGCATTTTTTATAAAATTAGGGTCAATTAAGCCATATATGTTGCATATATTATGTAATTTATTGAGCCATAAATTTGGTTTATGGCCCAAATCATACCCCTAATTACATAAATTGACTAATTGGATCAATTCATGATAGAATCAAACTTAAGTTTACCCTAAATCATATCTTTCTCTTTAAGGGGTTTAAATTAGCATCAAGTTCCTCTTTAATTAAATGAATCAACTCTTTGGTTAATTAAATATGACATGAAATTAGGGTTTATTTCACTCCAAATCATATCATATATAATTTAAAATAGGTTAATTTGGCTAATTTTAATCCTAATTACCTCCATAATTAAACTAATCAAGATTTACATTCATTACCTAATGACATTCAAGTTTATTGAGCTCAGAACCACATTCTATACATGTAAAACTTACATAAGTGAATAATGTTTCTTTACTTTAATTGAGCCAATGAAATTGGAGCCAATCAACCCAACAATCACATTTTATAGTCATGCAATTTGGTTAAAGGAGATAAAAATAGACCTAATTTATTTTATATGCACATTTATATTAGTACTCCAAAGCTACATTTTGGCCATAGGTTTAAAAGATGCATTTTATGACATCTCATGATAAAATCAATTATATTTTAAAATGCATAATGAGTTACACCTTATAACCATGTAATTATAAGTAGTCATTTTAACATATTAAAATGCACATAAATGTTTTGAAGTCTAATGGGATACAATGACACCTTAATTCACTATCCAAGGTTATGGAACTTTCCCATATCACATGAAAGAACACCAATATTAGGGAGCTCAAGAACATATAATAACATATATAAAATTTGAGCTTAAGAGTAAATTTGCATTTTTGGGTGTTATGAAGATATAATGTGATCATGTTATTAACATGACCATGTTATTTGAATTTCAATTCAAACACCAAGCCCTATTTCTTGGGAATGAATTGGATTTCTGAGCCAAAGGCTTGGGCCTATCAATCTACAGCCATGTCTAAGAGTTCTGAATAAAAAAAACAAAATTCACCTTCAATCACCAAATACACTATGAATTTCAATTATAAAATTATAAAACATAATACCATTGAAAGGATAACTCTATCCTCTTTCCAAAAATATGATTTTTATAAATTTTTTACTAATTTAAAGTTTCAAAATATGTTGATTTCTAACTATACCTTTTCTAGGCCACTACATGTCACAAACATACATGCCTATACATGTTCATGTAATTTATTTTTCATTTATCCAAGTGAAAAACAAGATATATGGTCACAAATTAGTCCTAATTATACACACATTCAAAAAAAAAATTATTTTCCTTTTTTTTTGAGGTAGTTAGGTGCACCGCACAACCAACAATCCATTTTTTTGTCATTTTTCAGGGTCTATTACTTTCAAATTTCATAAAAAAATATTCATTGAAAAAATATAAAAAATATATATGTCAAAAAATATAAGATCTTATATAAATTTTCACCAAAGTATTTCAAACAATATTAAATTCTTCTCAAAATATGGTGTATTGCATGGTCATGTCTCTACTCTCTTTTCTTTAAAAAATAGGAGTTCCTCTTCAAATTTTAGATGTTTGACCTAGTTATACTTAACCATTTTTTTAAAAAATATTTTTTTGAAAACTAGACTTAAAATTTTACATTTCATATTCTTACAACATATCCAAATTTTGAGTGTAGATATCTCAAATTATCTATAGAAGTTTATATTTCTAAAATTTCAAGAAAATCATGTCCATGGGTAGGCTCCTTTTCATCTCCCAACTTTGTGCACTTACCCACATCAAGTTTTGTACATATCTAAATTGCTTTAATTATATTTTTACTATTCATGTGCAATACTCAATTTTTTTGTCTAATTAATTATTTATTATTTATTTTACAACTTACCAAATAAGTTGTAATAATGCATCTAGCAATGGTACCATCTCTGGTGCATTTATTCACATCTACTTGGTGGTATGTATTATGAAAATTTTCATCAATTGCCTTTTTTAGACCATAAAAATTATATTTTATTATTCCTAGGTCATGCATTTTAGGTGTCAACCTATGCACTTTCATAAATGTAACACACAATTGGCGTCTTTGAGTTTCATTTAACTTTTGAAGTGTAGGTCCCAAAGTTTTTCACCTTTTCTTCTCATATGGCACTCAGAGATTTTTTAGGAATTGATTTCAAAATGTTTTCATCAATTAAAATTAAATACATTCATCTTCATTTATAAATCATAGGAGGTGTTCTTATTAGTAAATTTGATTTATTTAGTGTTTCCAAATAATTTTCTTCATTACTAGTTTTTTCATTCAATAGTGTTCCTGTATTGTTTTATTGATTGTTAATTTTACCAATAAGTGATTCCATGAAATTTAAATCATTATTAACAACATAAATATCACAAAAATAAAAATCCTTAAAATTTGAATGTGGACTTTCATTATAATTTAGTATACTATCAAAATTGACTATTATACTTTTAGAATTTGGTATAATGTCATTGTTCATTCATCACTATTTGTATTTAAATCAATTAATTATGGAAATTATACTTACATCAAGATTTTTCATTTTATACCTTTGTTTTTATCTCTACATTCTAATTCCTCTAGTTTTATGCACTTTAACTTCTTCTTGATATTATAGAGATGTCACCCATGATTGCCTAAAGTTGTCAAATTTTGAGGGTGGGGACAAAAATCCAAATGTTCAAAAATAGACTTCTTTAATGTATTAAAAAGTGGAGACAACAATGAAATCATTAAAAAATAGATATTCACTATTTAGTCAACCATGAGTACACAAAGTTTCTACTTTTGAGGTTGGGGTCAGTGATCATATCAGTAAAAAATAGACCTATAACATGTGTAAAATGAAATAAAAAATATGCATAGGATAAAACCCTTGATGTTAAAAAATTATACTGAGCATACATTATATATATATATATATATATATATATATGTATATATATATTAATATGATAACCATGCATGTGGTATTAGGTGTATGTATAATCTAACTTGAACCCTAAAACCTAAACCCTAAACTATAAACCCTAATCCCTAAACCTTATACCCTAAACCCTAAACATTAAAACCTAATCCATAAATCTAAATCCCTAAAAACCCTAAACCAATAATTTGAGCCTTAATTTCATTAATTTAGACTAAGCATTAGGTACACAGGGATAAATTTGGTCCAAAACATAACATTAACTGCCCAATTGACTAATTCACTCGATTTGTGATGGAATGGGTGTAATGCAACCCAAAAACATATATTTTTTCTCACAAATAGGTTTAGAAAACTCAAATTATCCTCAATTTCCATCATGATTGGACCCTAAAACCTACACCCTATATTGTAAACCTTACGCCTTAAACCTTATACCCTAAATTATAAACCCTAAGCCCTAATCCCTAATCCTTAACCATAAACCTTATATACACTAAGCTCTCTAATCCTTAATCCTTAAAATTGAAGCTATATAAACCTTAAAATAAAATTTTAAACTTAAGTAAAACTGTAAGCCAATCATTTGAGCCCTAATTACCATCATTTATACTGAGAATTAGGTTTATATGGATAATTTCTACCCATATCACACCACTAACTATCCCAATTGACTAATTTACTCTATATATAATGACATGGGGATAATGGAACTGAAAAATATAGTTCATCCTCATAAATAATTTCAAGCAACTCAAATTATCCTCAGTTGGATTTGTATTTAGAACCTAAACCCTACACCCTATATAGTACACCTTAAACACTAATCCCCAAATCATAAACCAAAAACTTTATACCCTAAATTATATACCCTAATCCCTAAACCCTTTACCCTAGATACACTAAGTTCCTTAATCCATCATCTATAAATATAAAGCCATAAATACCATAAGGTAATCATTTAAACCCTAATTAACATCATTTAGACTAATAATTAATTTGATAGGGATAAACTGAGCCTAAATCTCACCACTAACTTCCCCAATTGAATATTTCACTCTATCTATGATGATATGTGTGCTAATGAAACCCAAAAACATAGTGTGTTCACAATTGGTTTGAGCAATTAAAATTATCCTAAATTGCCTTACCAATTAGACCCTAAACCCTAAACCTTGAACATGAAATTATAAACCCTAAGCCTTAAACCATAAATTATAAACTTTTAAAAACCTAAAATAATTATTTAAAATTATATTACCATAATTTATATTAATAATTAAGTTCACATGAATAAATTTGGCCCAAGTCATACTAGTAATTGCCTAAATTGACTAATTCTCTCAATATGTGATGATATGGGCAATAATCAAACATAAAAACATATTTTGTTATCACAAATAGGTTCAAGAAACTAAAATTATCCTCTTTATCTTCATGGTTGGATCATAATCCCTACATCCTAAACCTAAAATCCTCTATCTTAAACCCTAAACCCTAAATTGTAAACCATAAGCCCTTAGCTAGGTAAACCATAGACCATTAAACCTATACCCTACAACCTAAATCCTAAAACATATACCCTAAACCTTGAACACTAATATATAAATTTTGAGCCATATATAAACCCTAAACTCTAAATCATAAACTATTAAAACCCTAAACCAATCATTTAAGCCGTAATGCCCATTGAATTTAGACTAAGAATTAGGTTCACATGGCTCAATTTGGTCCAAATCTCCACAATAACTTCCCCAATTAACTAATTATCTCAATTTGTGATGAAATGGGTGATAATAGAACCCAAAAACACATTCTATGGTCACAAATAGGTTCATTCATCTCAAATTATCCTCAGTTGCTTTCATGATCAGACCTTAAACCCTAAACCCTAAATTTCAAAACCTAAACCCTAAAATAATTTATTTAGCCTTAACTAAAATCTTTTAGAGTAAGAATTAGGTTTACAAAGCTTAATTTTTCCTAAATTAAATCATTCATTTCCCTAATTTACTAATTTGTTCAATCTATGATGATGTGGGGGCCAATTAAGCCCAAAATCACATTTTATAGTGACAAATAGGTTAAAGGAGCTAAGTTTGGACCTAATTGATTTTGAGATAATAAATTATACCCTAAAGACTGAACCAAGGCTATATATCCTAATCCTTAAGCCCTAAATGTTTAACATTAAAACCTAAATCATAAATCCTAAACTTTAAAATAATTGATTTCACCCTACTTAACATCATTTAGAGTAATAAGTATGTTCATCTAGGGTTCAATTTAATCTAAATCACATTTATTATTATCTTAATTGATTAATTGGACCAATTTGTCATTATTTTAGGGCTAATTATTCCCAAATCACATTCTATAGTCGTAAATATGTTTAAACAACTCAATTTATCCTAAATTTCCTTCATGATTCTACCCTAAACCCAATACCTTATACCCTAAACACTAAACCTTAATCCCTAAATTTTTAACCCTAAACCCCAAACCTATCTATTTATCCCCAACTAACATCTTTTAGAGTAAAAATTAGGTTGATAGGGCTCAATTTGGCTCAAATCTCATCATTCATTGGCCCAACTAACTAATTGGCTCAATCTATGATGATGTAGGGGTTAATTCAGCCCAAAACCATATTCTTTAGTCATAAATAGGTTCAAAGAGATCATTTTGGACCAATTTAATTCACAATTGGACATTATGTACCATAAAAAATAAAATGGGTGATGTGATTCATAAACCCTAAACCATAAATTGTTAACTCTTAAAACTCTAAACCAATCATTTTAGCCCCAATAAAAAAACATTTAGACTAAGAAAAGTAGGATCAAATTGATCCAATTTCCTTGAATGTTAAATCCACATTATTTCACATATATAGTAACTCTAGCTATTAGGTACTATTGCATATGTGGTTTTTTCACATACAAGGTAGTATTGCATATGTAGTTTTTCTACATACGTGGTTTATATATTTAGCATTTAAAACATATGCCTGAAGGCTCGATAATGACTTGGATTCTTGAGCTTGAGGCATGGACCTGTAAACACATAGATTAATACTTATTTTGACTAAAAATAACAAAATATAACTTCAGCCATGCTAAAACCCATGATTTTTATCATTTGTTTCTTTAAAATAATACTACAACATTGACTACACTCTCCTCTTTATAAAGATATAATTTTTTTGTATGTTTTTATTGTTTTACAATTTTTGTCTATATTTATTTATAATTATGTCTTTTTTATCCCTATATTTGATAATTAAAAATGTTTATTTTTTTTTATATATCTTTTCATTAATTGATTCAAACCAAAAAAATTATATGGTTGTAAACTAGACCTAATTCTATACACATTTAAATTTGATGTTTTTTGAGGTAGTTGGGAGGGGTATGGTTGCCTATACATTTTTTATCATATTTTAGGGCCTATTAAATTTTTAAATTAGTAAAAAGATTAAATATTCATTAATTAGTATAAAATAATATAGGTTACAAACTAGATGATGTTATCTAACTTTCCAATAAAGGGTTTAAACAAAACTAAATGATTCAAAAAAAATGATGGGCCACACATAAAGCTTTCTACTCTAATTTTTATAATAAATAGTACTACCTCTATGAATTTCTAATGTTTGACCTACTTATACTTTACCATTTTAAAAAATAGTTTTTTATAAATTAGACTTGAAATTATACAATTCATGTTCTTATGACATCTTCAAATTTTGAGTTTAGCTGTCTCAAATAATCTATACAAGTTGAGTTTTATTATTTTAATTAAAACCATGGCCACTTAAGAACCCATTTTATGCCCCTAATTCCATGCACTTACCCTTATTAAACCATGAAATCATATAAGGATTATGATGCTTTTCACAATGCAAACTTATTTTCTTAATCATGTCCTTAGAAACTATATATTAACAATTACCACTATCTATAATTAGTTTCTATATCTCACCTCTTGATATACACCTTCTTCAAAAAATATTTATCCACTGCCATGCATGACCACCTTTTTTATTCTACACCTATTCTTTCCTTGTATAAATCATTGTTCTCCTCATCATGATATTTTTACAAATATTTTCTACTTTAACTTTAGTATTTTTCTCTTCTATCTCAACCTTAACTAAATTCACTCTTGGGTGATCGTCTTGCCTCCTTTTTTGATCTTGCTAGTGGAGACACTCAAATGCTCTATGTACTTATTTGCCACATCTGTAAAAAAACTTAATATCTTATTTGATTTTGAATCCATCCTCTTCCTCCAACATAAATTTGTCCTCTCTAAAATCCTCCTTCTCTTTTTTGATATTGGAATCCTTGTCTATTATATTCTTCCCTTTCTACACCACATGATTATTCTCTGCTAGTGGTATTAAACCCACCTCTATTTTAACTAAATACAGTTCATCCACTTATTATATGGGATTTTCATCTTCTTTTCCCAATATACATTGTTGTTAAATTTTATCTAATAGGTTTTTCTTTTGCCTTTAAAGCTACTTGATAAGCCTCCTACATGCAAAATATTTTATGTATGCTTAATTCATATTAAATAGAAAACTTCAAACTTTTTACATACCTTGCATCCATCTATTCTTATGTTTTATCATGCTCCACTTGTAAGGAAATATTGTAAAAATAATTTTTATATCTTGTATATTGTTATCCTTTTGCCTTAAATTCTAGAATCTTTTGTATAGGATTTGTTAATAATCCACAGAAAGAAATTTCTCCCTTAGTTTCTTCTCCATCTCTTTTCATGAATTGATATTCTCTTTATCTTTTATCTATTGTTATTTATGCATGTGATCCCACCAAATCAATACATTACCATTCAATTTTTTACATGCAAACTTTACATTTTTATCTTCTCTAATATTTCTCCATTTGAAAAACTTCTCCATGATATTCATCTAGTCTATCTACTCTTATTTAAAATTACTCCAGGATATAAAATTTCAACATTGAGTCCTTTGTTCATTCAATGTAAATCTCTAACCATCCTATCTTTCATTGATGGTGTTTATTCATGTTTTTCCTCCTCTGTCAAAATCTCTTCAATATTTATGTCTTTCTATGCATCATCTTCTGATTTACTTTGTCCTTGATTTACAACTATTTGGGTTAATTATTCCACTTTCCTTTATAACTCTTACATGGTATTATTCATTTGAGAATTCATCCTCATCCTCTCACCATCTCTTACACCTTGTTGATTTGAACTTGTTCTGATACTAAATAATGAACTTGAATACTATCAAGGTATAAAGATAAATAGTCATAGTATTTATGTAATAATACCTTATATTGATTCAAATTAAATGAATGAATTAATTATATACACATGAATAACTAAATCTTGACTCAGAATTGTATTTGACATGAAAAATTTTAAAATCTAAAAAAAATAAATAAATAAACCTACTATTTTTAATAGTTGTTATTCTTAGTAATTGTTGCATGAAAGAGTGAACCCCAAAAATATTATAAACACTAAAATTAACCTATTAGGAAAATTTAAACTAAAGTTCACGTCTAGTTACAAAAGTATATAATTTATAAAAATAGAAAAATCTTTTAAAAAAATATTAAAATGCATTTTTAGAACATGAAATGGTCACATATAGCCTCCATAAAATATATCATATGTCCATAACTAGAAAGGCTAGCATATAACTGCACTAAATTTTTTGAGATGATGATTTTAGTATAAATTGGAGCTAAAATAGATCTAAAAAATCAAAAGTTATGGCCTCTAGAAGTTTGGACTCATTTTTCGTATTACTATATATCTCATGGTTTCTAAATTTCATTCAACCTTATCAAAAACATTTCTTATTTTGGTGGTCACATGCTTCTTATTATATGAAAAAATGTCCTAGAAATTATAAACCCATTTTAGACTATCCTTAGACTAGAAATTATGCATTAATCACATAAGAAATCTACAATGGCAGCTCAGACAACATGGTATTCAGTTATTGAATTTATAAATTATTTATGTAGATACATTTTGAATTTAGACCCCAAAATTTTGGCAAAGGCTTAAGAATTTTTTACTAACATTTTTTGGGTCCTATTATGGGGTTAGTTTTAACAATATAGTTGTTTGATTCTAAATAATAATATTTTTCTGACTACAAAGAAGAATGTATTACTCAATGTGACACTCACAATACTCTCAAATTTGACCATTTGTCTATTTGGGTTTCATTTTTACAGTAAAATATGAAGGCATATTTTAAAATAATTTTTTTTATATAATCATAGACTTGAATCCAAAATAAACTATAAATGTAGAGATATCATAGTCATCGATAGCAATATATTTCAAAATTAGTTTTAAACTAAAGTCTCTAATGTAAGCCATTATCTTCAAAATTAATATCTTATTTATTTTTTATTCACTTATATATTAGTCTCATTTTTTTCACCTTCAATTTAACAAGACTATTTGCAAGCATTTGACATGCATGGGAGTATTGTTACATACATAATGTAATGCATATGTGAAAATAAAAATCCATGGTTACTCTTAGGGACTAAATTTGGTGAAAATTTAAATGAGTGTATATATATTATGAATTAAAATAATGTGTGTTATTGAATGTGATTTACAAAAACTACTAGATTTGATATTCAAAAGAAAATATGGAATTTAACGACATGAAAATAGAATACAAAGTGGAAGAAATGTTAAAATTATCTATATAGAGAGAGAAAAATAGCTAGCACCATTTTAATTGGGGTCATAAAAGTATTTCATCATCATCATCAGTTTGGATCTTGATGGATAATATTTAAACTAGCATACCTATATCAAAAAAATCTATGTAAAAAATGTCGACAGATATCATTCTTTAGGCACCTAAAATACATTGGATTTGTCACATAGGTAGAATAGATGCCTCAAAAATGATATTTTATAGTATATTTTACATAAATTTATCTAATAAAGGTATTCTAGTATAAATATTAATTATTTTAAGTAGAATAGATACTATAAAACATAATTTCATTTATCATTTAAATGAAAATTAGTTAAAAACCAAATTTGAGAATTTATTTATTTTTGTAACTAATTATCAAAATAAATAGGTATAATTTTTTGAAATTTTTAGGATAAGCATATTTTGATAGATCAAACACAATATTTCATCTTTGTTTCTATTTATTTATGATTGATAATCAGTTTTATTTAGAGCTAAAATTTGATTTAGGGCACAACAAGGGGCTTGGTCACCAAGAACTACAAAACAAAAAAAAATACCTCCACCAACCACAAAAATATTAATTCAACTCAAAATACTTAAAATAAGAATAACAAAACCCATGCAAAAACAAACATGAAAACTAGTAAATTGAATCTGTGCTAAAAAAATAAAAGAAACAAAATAACCTTAAACCTACTAAAAACAAAAATTTTGATTTTGAAAATAACCAACCCACCAATATAATGAACATAAACATTGAAATGAAAGTAGGCTTGATCCACTGAGTGTTTTCATCAATGGATTTCATACATTATTGATGTAACCTTCTTGCTTCTAGTTATCTTCATCTTCATATTTTATTTCCATAGTTATTTTTCATCACTAAGGATTTTGTTTTCTTGATGTTGAGGATCTCCATAGATGTAATCCCTTTATTCACTCTCTTACAATTAAAAATCCTCATGCTTCACTTGAAAGGAAGCTAAACTTTGTTGTTCCTAAGATTGATTATCAAAATCCACTCATTTGATTATTGAATAAAGGACCTAAGAATGTGTGGGTGTCAAACCCTCTTATTCCACATGGAGGGATGATTTCTCTTGGTTTGATCCATAATGCAACACATCCATGTCTACCATCATAGGGACAAGTGAACCATTTAACACATAAGTAATAATTCTCAATACACCCTTAAGAGTAAAATTCTCTACTCTAGTCTAAGAGGAAACCAAACACAAAGAAGGCAAAAGATATGGAGTTACATTTACTAATTTTTAAAACAATTTTTGAGAGGTTTGAAACAAATTTAATGAACCCGAATACTATTAACATAATAAAATTCTAATAGGCAAAGCTTTTAAAACATTAACCTGTATTGATTCATATTGAATTAATTAAATAATTATAAACCATGAATTAATAAGACTCAACTCAGAATTAGAGTTGACATGAAAAATTCATAACTCTAAAAATAAATAAAACTCAACATATTATTTTCAGTAGATTTTATTTTTAGTATGTTTTGTATGCAAGCACACACAAATCTAAAAATATCAAAAAATAAATTAAACACTAAAATTAACCTATCAAATGAATATCAACTAAATTTAAAGTTTGTCTAAAAAAATATACAATTTATAAATTTAGAAAAGTATTGAAAATAATGTTAAACTACAATTTTAAACCCTCAGATGGTCATGTAAGGGTCAGGTTATGGCTGCATTGAAATTTTTGAGATGGTTATTTTTGCATGAAGATGAGCCCAAATAGATCTACAAATCAAAAGTTATGTCCTCCATAATTTGAACCTCTTTTTCTCCATCATTCTCCTTTGGTTGAAACTAAATCAGCTTGTGAGTTGCTTTGATTGTACTGCTTCTATTTTTTCTTATCATTCTTCTTTAGATCCCATTCTATAATCCTAGTGTTTTCTTCCCATTGTAATCCTTTCTACTATTCCAAATAGGTCTATCATAGCATCCTTGTCTTGTATTTACCATCTTCTTATCCATAACCTACACTATCTTTTATTTCTTCTTCTTTAGCACCTATTGCTTCCAATTTACTTTTTCATCTTATTCACCTTCACCATTTTATCCATGGACATCATATAAATCTAAAAATTAAATACAAGAGAGATATCAAAATTTGGTGGTAAACTCGCCTCATAAGCATTATCATTGATTTTGTTTATAATTCTACATTGTCCAATTTTATTGTACTTCAACTTGATATATGTTCCTTTAAAAATATCTCTTTCATCAAGTAAACCATCAGTAAATCTCCTTCTTTAAGTATTTTTGACCTTATTCTGACATCTATTGCTTCTTTATACTTTTAATTTCTTTCCTATAATTTTCCTCTTACTTCTTCTTGTAATTGTTGTATCTATTGTGCAAACACTAAAATGTATCATCTCTAACTTATTATTTAATTGGTAATTGTACCAAATATAAAACACTCATATAATTTTTCCCATAAACAATCTATAATTTTTATTTTCTTGTTGATCTATTCACTAAACTATTAGATGCAATCTCATTTTATGTTAGAGTTAAGTCCCATTTCTTGAGTTTTTCTCCAACTATGCATCTCAATAAATTTTACATCAAGTAAACCATCATTAAATCTCCTTCTTTAAGTATATTTGACCTTATCTATTGCTTATTTATACTTTTCATTTCTTTCCTATAATTTTCCTCTTACTTCTTCTTGTAATTGTTGTATCTATTGTGCAAACACTAAAATGTATCATCTCTAACTTATTCTTTAATTGGTAATTATACCAAATATAAAACACTCATATAATTTTTCCCATAAAAAATCTATAATTTTTATTTTCTTGTTGATCGATTCACTAAACTATTAGATGCAATCTCAGTTTGTGTTAGAGTTAAGTCCCATTTCCTGAGTTTTTCTCCAACTATGCATCTCAATAAAATTTTCAAGATCCTGTTTATATATATATATATATATATATATATATATATATATATATATATATATATATATATATATATATATATATATATATATATAAGAGTAGTATGCACTATTGAATTGTAGCTTAGTCCCCATATTCCTCCACAAAGTCTTTAAAAAAAGACTTAAAAATTTTATGTCCCTATCTGATGTAATGGTTTTTGGATCACCATACAAACTCACAATATCCTTAAAAAATAGTTATGTAACTCAAGTGGCATGATTGATTTTCTTCTATGCAATAAAAAATTCATCTTAGAAAACCTGTCTATAAAAATAAAAATTGAATCATTACTTTCTCTATGTGTTTGGTAATCCCAACATGAAAACCATACTCAAATCTATCCATACTCCTCTTGGAACCAATAATGGCATGTAAAACCGTATATTTTTTACATGTCATTTTGCCACCTGACATATCCTACACCTTGAAACATATCTTGTCACACATCTCTTCATATTTGTCCAAAAAAACTTCTCCTCGACCAAAGTTATTGTCTTTGTATTACCAAAATGTCCATCCAAAGCACCATTGTGTAATTATTTGATTGTATTGTCTCTTAGAGACCCAACCCTGAGCTTTAGGGAGGGAGCACATTGAAATTTTGTGTCCCACCTTGTAACATAAAAAAAATCAAGGGAAACCCTTAAATATCCACATGATGTAAACATTTTTTTGTTCTTAGAAGAGATTTGAACATAATTAAAAATTGTTTGAGAAGCATCTTAAAAAAATGCAAACTCTATAAAATCTAGAACATGAATCATTTTCTATTGGGTCAATCTTGAAAAACATTCCCACCCTTTTCACTATTACTTTGATGGAGGGTGGGTTTCTCAAATCCATAGGAAGATGATACAATTGAATCCATATGGGGTAATCATTTTTTTTTATTTTTTTTTTAAATCTAAAGTATTGAAATAGGGTTTGCTAAGGCATAAAATCATCCTTATTTTATTTTGGAACCAAGGGCCTTTAATCAAAACAAAATTGCGATCTTCCCTAAAAATAAACTTGATTAAAATGAACCTATTCTGAAGTGCAAATAAGCTAGGGCATCCTATGTCCTTCAAAAGGGTTTACGATTTGCCCAAAGATATGCAGAAAAGTGCAGCGCTCCATTTAAATTGTAAATTAGTCTTTTCTATCCTCTAGGAGATCCAACTCCAAAATCTCATTCTCCATTTGAAATGGAATATCCCCTAAAAGAAGCTCTAAACCAAGACCCTAGTCTACATGACGATGAACTGAAGATAAACCCTTCCACATCTCCCCACTCGATGGCTCCATTGATAGAGAGTCCATGTTTTGATGGATCTTGGCCCTTTATAGAAAACATTGAACTAACACAATGGATAGAAGAGGGTTTACAAGAAGAATGTTCCTTCTACAAAAACCACTCCATCTATTGAAAGGGTTGATGGATTTTAGGCAATCCAAAAATATGTTGCTCTCACTCACACCAGTTACTATAAACACCACTCCACCACCCACCACCAACTTTTTCCCCAAATAACCTTTATTTTTATTTTTATTTTTATTTTTTATTTTGACATTCTATACCTTATCTAACAATTTCTGAGAACAACTCTTCCCAAATATAAGTTTGAGTAATTTCCATTCCTTATTTCCATTTCATCTTTATATTTATTTTTATAATTAACTCTAATAATTAAAATCTATCAAATCTACCATAAATTTTCTTTCAAATACAAATTAAATTTAAATACAAAATCATCAAGAAAACCTCCTAACTGAGCCCAATCTCCTCCTTCTTTTCAAAAAAAAATTATCTTCACACAAAAAAGAGAATAATTCTTCGGTGCCTTAAATAATATTTTGTAGTAATTTTAGTGTTATAAGTCGAATAATTATTGAGGTGATTTTTTTATTTAATTTTAATAATTAATTTTTAATTTCATTTTAAAATTATAACTTATTTATGATTTTAATTATTTAACAATTAAATAAAATAAAATAAATTCTAATTATTTATATAAATCACAATTTTAACAGGGGATAACTTATTTTTGTTAATATAATTTTTATATATTTATGTTTATAATTTTATTTTATTTTTTTAAATCTTTATTTTTATTATATAAAAAATTATATTAAAAGTTTCTAAATGATAATAATTTATCTTTAAAATATTATACAAAAAATTTAACATTTAAGTCAAGCTTCTAAATATTTTAGGACGACTGGGGATGGTGTCATTATAAAATTTAATTCTTTCCTCAAAATATTTCAGATTAATTGATCTATGAAAGGGAAAAGAAATCATTTTATTTAATTAAATTTTAATTTAGTGTAGAGTATCTTCTATTAAAAATATTTGAATATAAAATTTTACCTTTAGATTTGAATATTATTTTTAATTTTAAATTATAAAAGTAATTATAATAAATATAAAATCATTTTATAAATAATAACTAATATATATATCTTAAACAAATTTATGTAAAATATACCGTATCATTTTTTAAGCACATAATATATATTTTGACTTACTTTAAAAATGATATTTATTAATAAACAAATCTACATAAATTTATTATATTAGTTATAATAAATTTATATTAATAAAATTATATATATATATATATATATATATATATATATATATATATATATATATATATATTAAAATTTAAATCTATATACTAAAATATGTAATCTCATAATTATAATAATCTATATGTAAAGATTACGATGTCAAATATATAACTTAATATTTCAATAAATAATTATACTACATGTAGCTATAAGAAGCCTAAATTTACCATTTAAATAATACATGAAAGTATGGTAGATCTGAAATAAAAATGAAACAAATAATTACTATACTCCATTATAATTATATTTTCATCATTTTTAATTTTTTTTAAATAATTAAATTTAAATATTAATTTTAAATAACTAATAAATAAAATTTAAGTTATAATTTATATTTATATTTAAATTTTAAATATTAATAAAATATATATTAAATTATAAAATTTAGAAAAGAGATAACCACTATGTGGTTCTTATTGTTTACCAGTTTTAAAGTAAGCGTTATTTACTACATATTCTAATTGCGCAGCAAATTATTTTAAACATTTTTTAATTAAAGTTTTTAAAAAATATTTTTCTAAATAAATTATTAAAACAAATAATAACATTTTAGTTGCTGGAAGATTTTTTTTCCCACATAAATTTTCATATAAAAGAAGTTTAAAATTAAAAGAGATACTTGCCTGTAATTCCTTTTTATCTCTGTTCCTTGTCCTTTCAAGCTGTTTCCTGCTGTTTTCTTAACTTCGCTGGATTTTTTGATTTTCAAAGAAATTTAGTTTCAAAAATATGGTTACCTTTTTCTATTGTCGTTATTTGCTTGTTATTGTATTTTTTTGGTTTGATTTGATTTTTTGATTGAAACCCTATTTTTTATAGGAATTATGTGAACAAAATACTTCTTCAACTTAATATCAAGCACTGGGATATTCATTCCGTCAAATTCTTCAAAGACACAATCCTTATCTCATCGCTTTTTGATATATATATAGTACCTATCCATAAAATAATTATTATTATAAAAAAAACTTAACAATTAATTAAATTTAATTGTGTTGTTTTAATATAAATTTTCATAATTATTTAAAATATAAATTAATCATTTAATATATTTTTAAAATATTTATATAAGTTATAAATTAATTAATTTGATTTCTATGTCTAATATAAATAAGGGGCATAAATCGATTAAAAAGTATGAATGTTTTAAAAATAAATTGTACTAAATTTACAGTATAAATTATATTTAAAAAAATATTATAAACTTTTAAAAATTAAAATATAAAAATTTTCACAATTATTAAAATTAAAAAAATATTTTTAAAAAACCGCATAGATTTTTTTCTTGATACATAAAATTTAAACTATTTTTCAAAAACTAAATCTCTCCAATCCAATCTTAATGTGGGAGAAAAAACTAAATAAAAAATCGACCAATTAAAATTATTACCTTGAACATCTCAAGCATGGATTTATATAATTTCTCTACATACTCTTATCTATACCAATCCCATGCTTTATCTTTCCAACAAAGGCTTATTTTCAACTGCTGGTTACCTTTTCTTCCACTACATGAAGAGGGGCGTTGCTTCGCTCATTCGCATCCATCAATATTCTATAATTAAAAAGAATAAGAATAGTAAAAGAGAAAGGCTCGTTCACATCCATTGATATTAAACAAACGGCATTCCAAGAGAAAACATGGGAAACATAGAAAGTGAAAGGCGGAAGAGAAGACTAGTGTTGCAGCGCAGGAGGGAAGAAGAACAGCACAGGAGTGAGGAAGCACATCGCAGGAGAGAAGAGGAGGAGGAACAGTTCAGGAGTGCGGAAGAACAGCACAGGAGTGGGTAAGAACGGCGGAGGAGAGAAGAAGAGGAATCTCGTCGTTCACAGATAATAATAGAGGGATACCGTTAGCAGTACATTCACATCAGCATCCGCGTGCTTCAGATTACAGAGGAAGCGCGAAACGTAAGGGGCAGGAATCATTATTTTCAGCTTGTCACTTATTTGAAATCGTTGAAGAATGAAATCCTGAAGTTGAAGTGTAAAATGTATATGGATTCCATTCTTGGTGTTTCTGGATTATATGAATTGCAGGACATAAGAGAGGCAACATTTGATCTTTTTCATGAGTTTGAAGTCCAGATAAAAAGGTACGGAGGTTTTATAGATTCGCTTCCTTCAATTGTTATTTCCGTTAATCATGTGAATGAAGGTTGCATTTGTGCTATTTGTACTTGTGAATTTGAGTTGGTAGAACAGGCATGTCAGATGCCTTGCTCTACATGCCATATATTCCACTCTGAATGCCTTCGGCCATGGCTTCAAATAAAGTGTAACATATTATATATATATCAAATACTTAAATATAGTGTAACATATTTTATATTGGTGTGTCAATTGTTGAGAATCTAACATGTAATACTTGATAGTACAATATTAAATTATGCGTTTAAACTGATTTCAGTTATTAATATATGTTAGAATAGTTAATATTAGTGGAAAGTGCCATTAATATATTAATGAACTTAGTAAATAATAATATATATATATTTTTTTAATTTAAATTATACAACTTAAACATCTATTAATAAGTAATAAAATAAATTGTTATATTTATTACCATTGTAAATTGAGTGGAATGTTGAACACTTTGGTTATAAGGATTCACCTCACATATTTATATAGTGAAATCAATACACAACATATCTAGATGTATTTTCAATAAATTTATTGATACAAAGTTATTTTGGGAAGAGATTGTGAGAAGTGAGGAAGATTATTTGTATAGGGTTATATTCGTTTCTTAAATGAATGAATTATTACCCTGGACTTTTTTTTTACCCCTCTGAAGTTTTATAACTTACATCTATGTTGTGATTATTTCTTTGTGTCTTTGCTATTCAATTTTATATCTAGATCCATCATATCACTGCATTTATATTATTTCAACTTAGTTTCATAGAGCCTCTATTATGACGTGTTGATTGGAAAGACATTGTTGCAGAACATTCAATCATCCAGGCTGTGCAAACATATTTAATATAATTTTAGCCTTGTAGAACCTTGTGTACAACATTAAAGAACTTAAAAAAATCTATGGAATCACAGTGGAGCCTATCCCTGTTTATCACAACACTATGAATCATTGAAATAGAGACCAAAACAATCTAAGACTTCAAGCAAATATCAACCAATGAGAAAAAAAACATCATAAACATGGTTGTACGGTGCGGTATGACATATGCTAGATTTTAATGGCCTCCCTATCCAAAAATGGTGTCTTATCTGATAAGATGTTGATCTCTATCTTTTTATTTGCTTCTGGCAAGTCCAAACCTATATATTATTCAATTCAAACATCAATTAACACTCAAAAATCACAAATCTACAATTAAGTTCAATATGTGGAATAATGGTACATATTGGTACGACCCAAGTGGGTTGAAAATATAGTAAAATTCAGTTCAATTCACCTGCAGGTTGTTTCTCATCTTCAAGGTGTGAAATTTTTAGTTTTTAGCTTGTAAAAAACTCCTACGTAGCATGTAAAGCATCAAACTCAAACATTAATTTTTTCTCAACTTAGGTGTGATGGTACAACTTGTGTATATTTAAAATAAAAAATAGTTTTTGATATAAATATTTTATTTTAATTGTTGTATGTGCATCAAGAAGTTATTCGAGGGTTGTGTTAAGGTTTTTAAGGCCCATGTTAGTCTCTTGGTCTCTCTTTGTTGCAACCTGATTCTTCTCCAACGCTATTATTACTTATTTATTTAAATTTTATTTATTAAAAAAAAATAGAATTTAAAACTTATTATATGTTTCTTGCAATAATTTTATTGAAAATAATTTTTACATAGTTTGTTTTATGACACTTGTGATTTTTATTATAATGCACTTTTTTATGATTTTCTGAAATGTTTTGCATATAATTAAATAATTACTAATTTTATACGTTAAAATATTTGTTATATTACAAAGTGAAAGTATAAAAATATTTTTAATTTTTTAATTTTTAACCTTCTTAATGTCATTTTAGTACAAAACACAAACTAGCAAGTGTTGAACTTTGAAGAGAAGTTATAGATTTTCCTAATTTTGTGTTAAATAAGTCACAAATGTTAAATAGGTCAAAAGATAAAATTTATACAATGCATATTCAGTTTGAATTTATGACTCAAAAACTTTGAAACATTATTTTTGAGACTTAAAAAACTCCATTTCGGAGACATGTCTTGACCAAACATATCAATATGTTTCAACATAAATCGTAATAAGTTATGTTGATCATTTTAAGAAGTGTAAATGATGAATTCATACTATATATAATAAATTAAAATTCATCTAATGATACCTAAATACTCTTATAATCTATGCATGAGGTCACTCATCTCTCAAAAATCATAAAACTTACACTTGAAATGCTTACTAATTCCATGAAAAGTGATAAAAAAAAGGTAGCTATTTTTATTGAAAAAAAATTAAATCTAAGTTAGATAGATGAAATTTTAATTTTTAATTCAAGATCAATTTATTAATTTAATTAATTATTTAAATATTTATTAAAAAATCTAAATTTAATTTCTAATATTCAATCTAAATACCAAACACAATAAGACATTTCTAACCTCAATACCCTTTCAGCTCTTCTTATTCAAGAAGAAAAAGCGGTGAAATTTTTTAATTATAAATATAAACCCACTTAGACACTTCTCATACTTACTAGTGTTTCTAAAAACATTGGAAACCATAAAACTAAGCATAAACCTATGAATGAAAAAAAAAATCCTGTAATAAGAATCCTAAAGTCGGATATAATGGAAATCTCTGTGTTAATTTTGGGCATAAAAGAAAAGTCTTACAAAAACAAGAATAGATCTAATTATAAAACCTCTAAAATAAAAGGGCTGGAAGGTTCTAATCAAATTCAATAGAAAAATTAAAACCATAATCAATACAATAATTAGAAACAATATTTTAACAATATTATATTGTATGTTGTCATGTTTGCTTATAACAAAAATAACTAGAATTTAGATAGTGGTGCATCACATCACATCACATGTTTATGAAATATTTTATTTGACATTAAAAATATATCTACAATAATTTATTCAGGTGATTATTCATTTCTAGAAGCTATTAAACAAGGAAAACTAAATTAGAAAATGTAGTCATAAGTGATGTTTTCTATGCTCTTAAACATAAAATAAATATGTTATGCTATTCTTAGCTTACAAAGGATAATTTAATAACAACTCCACTTAATGAAAAATGTTATAAAAATCAATTTGAGCATATGCTTACTAAAGGAGTTCAACAAAATAGTTTATACATGTTTTCTACTTCTTTTGCATGTTGTCTCCTATCAAAAAGTAAAAATAAATAATTATGGTATGAAAAATTAGGTCATATCAATTTTTTAAGTTTATAGGATATGTATTATAAATATATTTTGGTTGGTATTCATTCTGTTTATTCTCACATCATGAAACTTATGAAGGTTGCTTATGTGGTAAGCAATACATTAAACCCTTTCACAAAATCATGATATTAAATCCTATTATCTCTTAGAGATTATTCATAGTGATGTTAAAAAACCTCTAGAATTTGATTCATATACATATATATATATATATATATATATATATATATATATATATATATATATATATATATATATATATATATATATATATATATATATATATATAATGTGAATTTCATTGATGAATACTCTAAGATGATATATATGAAATTTTATCTAAATTCAAAAAATTTAAAGTTTTAGTTGAAATTTTTTATAAATTTTCTATTAAAAAGATTAATAAATGATAATGGTGATGAATACATTAGTAAATATTTTGATTCATTTTTTATTAATTATAGTATATAAAGAAAGTTAACAACTTTTTATTTCTCATAATAAAATAGAATTACCTAAAAGGAAAAACTGAACCATCCTTGAAATGGATAGAACAATGTTGAATTCTACAAATCTTCCTAAATTATTGTGGACATAAGCCATGAATATTTCTATGTTCATTGCTAATAAATTATATGTTAAATCATTTGATCTTTATACACCCTTTGAAATATAGTTTAATAAAAAATTGAGTGTTTCTCACCATAGTATATTTGGTAGTCTTCCTTCCATCTTTATTCTTAAATAAAAAAGAATAAAACTTGAACTTACATCCTATTCTTAAATTTTTTGAGGTTTTGGATTAAAAACTAAAGGATGAATATTTTATGTCTATCTTAAAGACTAATCTTTGAAAATAAGAATGTCTAAATATTTAAGAAATATTTGTGTGAACCCCTTTAAAGTGTTGCTTTTGATTATCCTAACTCTTCTATTACTCATTATGAATAAATAGATTCCATAGAAGACGTTGATCTAATTTTAAATAATTTAGAGTTTGAAGAGGAAATTTCTCCACTTTGTGCTCAAACTATAATCCCTAAATGGAATTAATTCCTAATTTACTCATCTAATCTATATAATCTTAATAAACTAACTAGTAGTCAATATTTTTAGAAATCTATTCATAGTGATAGATGTTAATTTTGTATTCAAATAAGATAGACTTGGGATCTTGTTCTATCTCCACTTAAAATAATTATTGTTGGTACTAGTTTGATTTATAAAATCAAATATAATTCAATTCATAAAATTTAAAAATTCAAAGCTAGATTTGTTGGTCATAGTTTTACTTTAAAATAAGATATTGAATATGTTGAAAATTTTATTCCTATAGTAAAAATGAGTACTGTTAGATTACTTTTTAACATTTTAGATGAAAATTTTTGAATTATAAATCAAATGGACGTCAAAAATATCTTTCTAGATGGTTATGTATTAAAAAAAATCTACCTGACTCAACCTAAAGGTTTCATTGAACTTAGAAAATAACATTATATTTTTAAATTAAATAAATCTAGTTGCGATTTAAAATAATATCCTTGAGCTTGATATTCTAAAATCAATAGCAATTTAAAGAATTATATTTATCTAACTGTTATTCAAATAATGATCTTTTTTGTAAAAGTTGAAAACAAATATTTTATTTTAATTATATTAAATGTTTATGATCTTATTATTAATATTGATCTAATTAGTTTAAATATTAAATATAAATATAAACTATATCAATCTTTTAAAATTTCTAATCTAGGTATTCTTCATAATTTTATAAGAATAGTTATATTTGGGACAAAAAATTAATTATTATATCTCAATCTCAATATGTATAAAATTTTATTTTAATATGATTGATTGTAAGCCTATATCAATCCCTACTGAAATTGGTGTTAAGATTGATTTAAAACCTAATCATGACAATATTATCCCCACTTTATACAAAAAACTAATTGGTAGTTTGATTTATCTGACTATTACTGAGTCAGATTTTTAATTTGTTGTAGGTTTTACATTTGTATTCATGTAGGATCCATACTTAGATAATTGGAAATTAATAAAATATATTATTTGGTATATCAAATAAACTATAAATTTTGGTTTATATTATTCTTCAATTGAGAATGCTAATTTATATAGATATGTGATGTTGATCATGTTAGTGATATTATAGATCAAAAATATACCTCTAGATGTGTTTATGTTTGTTGTAAGTGATATCATGAGGAGCAAAAAATAATATCCTATTGTTTCTATCTATTTTATATAAGTAGAGTATAAAATCTCTATGAAAGCTATCATAAAATCCATGTAGTTATGAATATTTTTATAATAACTCTATTTGGATGTTTTTTAAAGTACCATCATTTTTTGTGACAATCAAAATTGTATAGCTCTAAAAGAATTATTATAACATAAAACAACTAAGTATATTAAATTTCATGTGTATTTTATCTAAGATAAAGTCATCAATAGTGATATTAATCTTCATCTTTATCCTATAGATGAAAAGTGGTAGACATATTAACAAAACCACTTGTTACTACCAAGTTTTATAAGTTTTTTACAATTTTTATTCTCCTGATGTTCTCATTGAAGGGGAGTATGCAAGAAAATGTTACTTCCTAAAATCCATGTATTTCTTTAATATACATATATACATATATACATATATATATATATATATATATATATATATATATATATATATATATATATATATATATACATATATATATACATATATATATATACATATATATATATATATACATATACATATATACATATACATATATACATATATACATATATATATATATATATACATATATATATATATATATACATATATATATATATATATATACATATATATATATATATATATATATATATATTCTCAAATTATAAAATTATTTTAATAATTCACTTTTTTTTATTTTGATAAACTTCACCATATGTGAGTTTACATTGTATCTAATACTTAAAATCATATCTTACAATGGATGTCCTTATACTATAAAGGGATAAAATACTTGGTTAATTACTTATTATAAATTGTGAGATATAGTATCACAATCATGTTAGCCTAAACTTATTCTAGGTAGTTTATAGACTATAATTCCTTTTTTTTTAATGGTGATATTGGCATTATGGTATTTATATCCTTCAAATGTTGCATGGACCACAAACCCAACATATATACATTACTAATTATAATTCCTTTTGTATAAAGGTGACTTTGACATGTATCCCCACTTAACATTATAGGGGAGTGTTGGAAAAATTAATTTTAGTGAGAAATTTAATTAATAAATAATAAAATTGATAAATAATAAAAAAATATATCTTATTATTAAAATTGTGTGGGTTAAACATATATTAATACATAATAATATATTTTTTTAGATTTATTATTATTATTAATCAAGTGTGAGGTTCAACTCATTGGTTACAATGGTTCACCTAACATTTAATTCATTTTACGTGGTAAAATCAATATATAACATAACCTGATGCATTTCTAATATAAAAGCTTATTCAAACAAAGTTATTATGTTAAGAGATTGTGAGATGAAGTGAAGAGAGGTAAATTATTTGTATTAGGTTAGATTGGTTTCTCAAATGAATGAATAATTACCGTGGGTTTTTTTACCATTGTGAGGTTTTCCCAATTACATATGTGTTGTGATTATTTATTTATGTCTTTGTTATTCAACTTCATGTATAGATAAAAAAATATCACTACGTGCACTTCTCCTCTATATTATGTGGATGTGATGATTTTACATTTGCATTTGCTTGGTTGGTCACACTTTTTAAATTATATAACGTTATAAAATAAAATATTATAGGTTTCTATTCATAATGAAGTGGGTGGTATTAAAGAAGACCTTTATGTACAATATACTATGATAAATAACAAAATGGCCTAGGAAAAGGTAATTATAAAACAAAATCAGCTCATATAACCAATCACTAGATCAAAAACATGTTATAAATCATGAAATTAAGCCAACATTTCAAAAATTATAGTGTTAATTGGAAATTCTTATTCATCTAACTTTCTTTAACCAAAATATAATAAGTCATCTGCCCTAGGTAAAAGACCTAATGCAGTGTTTTATTTCTTCATTCCCTCTATATTTTTATTCCATATCTATTTGAGTGCCATTTGGAGTCATTTTTAGAGTGAAATTACCAAATTCAAATAATAAAATTTGTTGATACGATGATGAGGAGACCAATCACCACACTTTATTAAAGGAGATGAGTGCCCTTAAGGTATAGATTGGGAAATTTTGGTTTTGAGAGAATTAAAGAGGATATTTTTTTGTGGACATTTTTGGAATTCTACTTCTTTCAAGTGAATAAGGTACATGAATAATAATACAAATTTAATTTACACTATGTCTAAATAAGGTCTAGATATGGGCCACCATATTATCATACACTAAAATTCTATTGAAATATTTGAAATAAACATATATTTTTTAATTACAAGATTGATCATCAGTTTTACATCAAAAAATTATTGGGATTATTTATTTACAAGTAAATAAAATATGTTAACACTCATAAATTATTCCAAATATGTGTATCTTTTAGGTAACATTGGAGAGTCACTAAGGAAATTATTTTTCTTAGATAAAAGGATTTAACCAAAAATAGATTAAAATTTCATGAATCCTTGTCCAAGATAATTAAATTTTTTATATAACTAGAAAAAATGTTAAAAAAATTTATGTAGTTTCAAAATGAAAATTTGGTTTGTGGAATGCCTAGATGCACAAGGTAACACCCTAAAGGTAATCCTCAAAAAAATAAGAACTAGGAGAATTATGCAAGATCAGTCTTAAGTATGACACTCCAAATAGTCTCAAATCTCTTACTTCATGCTTGAGAAACATACTAGAGAGACCATAGTTCATTAATATTATTAATAATTTCAAGTTGAGGTTGATGTGAATATAGTGAAGAAAGTAGTTTTTAAAAACTACAACATGATCTTACATAAGTAGTTGTAATTTCTTGTAAAATATATGTAGGAACTACATTAATAACCTTTTTATATTACTCATTTTTAATATTGTTAAAATTCAATTTAGTTTTATATTGAGGAGAAGAGACCCAAGTGTTAGCAATAGGGTTAATTTTATTGGGATATATAAAAAAATCCTTAGAGGTTCCTAGGTGAATTAGATTCATAAAGGTGGTGAGTGAGTTTGTAAGGTGATTAATTATGTAGGTGAATAAAATAATGAAGCGGGAAAATCAATATTTGATAAATAAAAACTTTGTTAAATGTAAATATTATTATATATTTTGATTTCACTTGAAAAATTATGCATTTTTTAGAAAAAAATCATAGCAATCTGATTTTGTATGTAAAAGTTATGGCCTCAAGGAGTTGGCTAGTTGATACTGCACTTATCGATGGACATCCACATGATACTGGTAATTATCCACATGGTGGTAACAACCATCTACATGATACTGATGGGTGTTATCACCTATATACATCTTTATAAATTATGTGAATGGATAGTGGCACCATGAAAATGACTATTGGCATCATGCAAATATCCATCAGTAAGTGCACTATCAACTAGACAACTTTTAGATGTCATAACTTTCACATATAGACTCAGATTGTGATGATTTTTTTTTAAATTATATAATTTTTTGATAATGATCCAAAAATAAAATAATATTTATGTTTTAAATCTTTTTATTTTATGTCATTTTAGGTTACAAATGGTTGTCATCATATGTAAATGATCATCAGCATATGCAAAAGACTGCCAGCATATGAAGATGGACATTGACATATGCATGTATGCATATGTCCATCAGTGTATGCAGATAGCCATTAAAATATACAAATATACAGACGATCACTATCATATGTAGATGGTTGATGGCATATGAAAAAGATCATCTACATGTATGATTTGAGGTGAATGTAGCTAGATTACATTTCAAGGTACTGGCAAAAAATATTTATATGAATGAAATTATTTTAAATATATGGTGATATAACCCTAAAAATTTACTTGCATCCATAAAATTTAGGTGATTCCAAGATCTTCAATACCCCCAAAAATAGCCAATTGTTGATTTATAAAAATAGAATATCCATGAATTAACAAAGATTCACCACTAAATTTTTTTTGGTTAGTAGGATTGGAGAAAATGAATTTTCTTGTACACGAGTCTTAAAAATATTGAGACTATGAACCTAAGGTAAATCCACAAAGGGAACATCAAGGAAAAAGGTGATATGATGCCTATAAAATGAGGGATGGTTTATATTAATACCAAACAAACCTTAATACTTTTACATATCATGTGATAATAAGATTTTGGCATTCTAAATGTATCACCCCCACATGTTGCCCCAAAAATAACCATAATTTCTATTTATTTTATAATCTTAAGTATTCTTTCACATAGTGTTAGATCCCATAATTACGTATTCACACTAATAGATCTTACATATATGCAAATCAATAATGTGAACACATCTTTAATTAATCTTAACATATTCTTGTGGATGGTTTATCGAGTTATACTTATTGCATTTCACCAATTCCATGAAAAGTTATGTTTTTAGAAGAAAACTTAATCAATTTTTCAAAATATATAATTTTGAACCCATAATTATAGTTATATTACCCTAAATTTCAGTCTCTAACGCTTGGCCTACTCCCAAGGATACCTATAGATTGACTTATGTATACTTGGATAAGCAAAATTAAATCTTATTTTTGTTCAATATACAACCAAGGTAGTGAAATGACCAAAGTAACATTATAAATAACATCCTTTGAAAATTTCACATGGTCTCTTATTAAATATACATTAACACCATAACTATGACCTAAGCCATATAAATTTTTGTACCTTAAAATAAATTCCTTTTCTTAATGCCAAGGCTAAGTCATCTTTGTAAGTATAGACCATGTACTTGTCTCCATAATGTAATATTTGGGTCATGAAGTGTAAATTTTCACCTTCAAGGATCATTTCTTCATGTAAAATATTTGAATGGACCAATTTAACAATCTGTGTTTATATGTAATCAAATTCAATTGATTTTCATCCTTGTATGTCATTCCCACATAGTCAAATCATGTGAAATGGGATATATAACAAGTGAAATGATTATATAAGGGTTATAAAACTAATCAGAGATTAAAATATTTAATTCTATTTTAATAATTATGTTACCATGTTTAAGCTATTCATGCATTAATCAAATTTCTTATTTTAACTGATATACACACCATATGTAAAAAAATATATATTATTATAACATTTACAATGTCAATATGAGTGTTTAAGACAAATATTGTTACATGTGTCATGACCATAGTGTCATTTAATGATCATTATTCAATAAATATAAGAAACTCTCACAATTCCTTGGGGCACAAGAGTTTTATCAATTGATGTGATCCTATAGAATGTGACATGGTGGTCCCACATAGTCAACAATGAAAATAATATCACTTAATTATTAACCAATTATATTGGTGATAAATCCATGGTAGAATGTACTCCATACAATATCAAAATGGTTAAAAATCCCATATGTTTATGGGGTGACCATGGGCTCATGTATTCCATAGAGTCTTGGAATGGTCATATAGTATCAGTTTAAGGGCATTCTATGTGTTACCCTATAGATACATGATTATTAAAAATTCTAAAATCCTATTTTATTGGGCCATAAATCATATTTTATAGTCATCTAATATTTAGGTGGTATATGAGAACCATAGGAAAAAGTGCATGTGTTTTTCATTAATCTTACATAGTTAACATGAGAATGATGAGAAATAAAATTGAAAAAAGTTTAATCTTTTGGATAGAATTAAATAATAAGCCAATTATAACCCAAATTTAATAAATGATGTCCTTACACATAGACATCTATCAAGGTCTATAGGCAATGCAACTCTAAAACTTGAAAGGAGATCATGATGACATTTTTCCCCAAGTGATTATCACAATGTGATTCCTTATAGTAAACCACAATTTAAACAATACTAAGGTAATTGGTATCAACATGGGATCTAGGATGTATGATTTTCATAATTATGAATAACTATGAAATTGAGGCTATGGGAAATTAGCGTGACCTCGATAATTTAAAAAAATGGTCTGAGAGTGTAAATCTCGTATGTGTTCATTAACGGCTGTGATGAATGACAATCACTTTCATTTCATGTAGAGGCACTTGATTAAGGAAATAATTTGCAAAATCAATTTTATAATAAAGATAAATTTATAAAACTAAAGATATCTCCTTGGGCAAAAGGGACATAGAAGTTAAGTCAAACTAGTAGATAAAAGAGCACTCAAATTGTGACTATTCACCACCTATTAAGTGTGTGATGATAGAACTATCATCATGATTCTATTTTTAATTAGTTAAGAATATCATAGGTGTCTTATTATTCATGTGGCCTATTCATACTAAACTACAACAAATGAGGAACACCTTCATACTATGGTCTCAATGTTATACAAAATGGGTTATAAGTAGATAATGGATTGTGGCTATACGTAGGCATTTAAAAAGTCATGTGAGTATGATTATCATGTGTAGTCATTGGTGGATGAGATCAAGGATAATTGGATTAAGTATTTATCTAATTTCATGACCATTATTTAATTTTAATTTTAGACTTATATTAAATAATTTAGTCATGCCTTATATCATAAGTTTCATAATATAACGTCGAACTCATACAATTTACTTTCATGAGATTTTTTATAGTCATAAAAACTTACTTATCATTATTTATCTTAGGTTAGTTCTTGACCAGTGTCCTCATCTCTATTTTTAATCTTATGGTTTTAAGATGAAAATTTATTTTTTACTGAATAATAGAACATACCATTGTAACCTCCAATGCAAAATATATTTTCCCTTTCACCATTATTCAAGTATCTACATGAAAATGTAGCATAAATTTCTAAGTATATCTTTACCCACTAATTCATTCCTAGTGATCAAGCATTCTCAAATTTAATATTTCACTAGAAACATTTTATCCTTTAAATAAATTAAAATAATAATTAATGTTTTATAGCATATCCACTTAGTTTATGAAGCCCACTTACTTATTGAATTAATCTCAACATGATCATTAGGTGATATGACACAAACATATGCTTTGGTACCATGATCGACCAGAACACCCTCAAGGGAAGTACATTATGTATATAAGAGATTACTATGGAATCATTTTCATGCTAAATCAATAAAGCAAACTATAATCCACTAAATTTATCTCAAACCCACTGAATAAAAACGTGTGATTTTAATACACATTGTGAAAATTATTATGTTACAGTACATAATTATTTATTTATTCCTTCACTACTTATTTTCATTCATAAGATTCCTTAAATAATTCTCCATTTTTATATAGAGTTTCAATTTCCATTCATTTTTGAAACAACCTTCTTGCTATTTTGAAAAATCAAATTAATTTTATGAATGGTGTACCTCAAGATGTAATGAATTTTGTGATTTCTTTTAGTAACTAATTTTTCTATCAATATTTTATTTATTGATACTTGGATGATTATTTTTTCTTTCTAAAGTCAAAATTCATAGTAATTTCTCACTCCCCAATTTAGTTGTGGGGACACCTTTTTATTATAATATTATTTTTTTACAAAATATACATCCACTGGGGTTGCAATCTATACATTACTTAGATGCAAGATGGTTTTTCACCATGATAACCATAACTCAACTTATGAATACCACTTTGGTGATAAAAATTAACTTTATAAAGTGTTTCCTTTCTTTCACTTTATCATTTACTTATGTGGATAATTTTCCACAATTTGAACATAATTTTAAAAATTGTATTAATTCTAACCAGACATAAGGCCCATGTGGCTAATGTTCCATGAAAACCAACTATATATAAGGTGAATTCCATCACCGATCCTAATATTTAGATTAATTTGTATTATGGATGTTTATTATTGGGGTTTCTACTCCCCTTATGTTAACTCAAATACAATTTTATGGACATAATACAAACCCTTAGCAACTCATCTCTTCTTTCATATATAAATAAAATTAAAACATAAGTAGATCCCATGTTTCAACTCAGAAACTAGACTCACCATGACACCTTTATGGTATGAATAAATATAACCAAAAGCATAATAATCAAATATTTATTTATCAAAATTATTATGATATATCTATATTCCCATGATTTAATATGAAATAATCAAAAAGTACATGAAACAAATATTTATCCTGATCATTAAAAATAATTCAGTTGATGGGTCCAACACTAATTAATACTTAATGAGGAGCCTAACTGAGTAACAATCTACTAGAGGTCTAAGGAAAAAAAAAAACCTTTTTCATAATCCTTGAATTCGTCACTAATGCATAGGTTGCATATTTTAGTAATAGAAAATTAATTGTGGCAAATAGACTAAATTTTATATCTATTTCTAAGTGTAATGATGACCATCCTACAGTATTCATAATTATGTGAAAGTGATTAAAAATGTTTGTTGAAAATTCAATAGATATAACATGGTAATAAATTATTTTATTTGTTCATATCTAATCAATGATGATGTGTTCATAGTAACAAAATTAATAAATATAAACATAGATGTGAGTCACAATATAAATATATGATTGTGATCTAATGGATGTTTGAAGAACATAGTATGGAAGGTTGAAAAGCTCCTTATAACCTAGATAGTTGATCCATGGAAGGTTGATATGTTCCTTATTCATACTTAGATGGTGAAAGGTTGATGTGTCCCTATCCATAAAAATTTGTGGTTGATGAAAATTTGATGTATTCCTTGACCATATAAAAGCCAATGTTACATAATTTGTTTCAAGTTATGTAAATTGGGTTATTTCCATATATCTCTATTAAAGGAGCAACATTATGAACTTCTTTATCATAAGTCAATACATAATATAATTATTTAGCTTTAATATTAGTTTTAAAATGAGTTATGTGTGAACATGTGTTTGAAATGATTTGTCAAAACAAATCACACTATTAAGTAAGGATTGTGTGGTTGTTATAGATAAGAATAACTCATATTTTTAATGCTATCAAAGGCTATATGTAAACAAAGTACTATTCAATAAATTAATGAATATAATTTTTACACTATATAA